>BGZK01001788.1:0-107836 GCA_005406025.1 Eumeta japonica
CTTTTTCCAAATTCTTCGAACAAACCTACCGCTTTTGATGCCATTTACGAAAATCGATTCTATTTTGGAAAGAAAACTACTGATTAGATTTTAGAATTTATCGGTTAAGTAGTTTAAAAAATATTCTAAAAAATTCTTGTCGTAAAATATTTCTCTAACAATATCTTTTAAAAAAATCAATCAATTTTAATGCAATATGCGGAAGTTAATGCAATTGTTCTGTGAAAAAGGCTAATTAGACTTTCGTATCGATCGGTAGAGGAACTTGAAAATATTCTGAGGAAACACTATATTACAATTTTTCTCCAACAATATCTCTTAAAAAAATTGATCAATTTTGATACATATTTTGAATTTTTTGGTAGATCAGTTAACAAATTATTCTAAAAAAAATTTTAAAAGACTTTTCTTCAACGCGCGTTTTAAAACCTATGTAATAAGGTGCTCCTTATTTGTAAGAAAAAATTTTTGTTTGTTAATTTCACGGGGAACCACATAATTTAATTATATACCATAAGAAACTATTCTAGTTTTTTTTTTCAATTACATTTAACGGTTGGGTTTTCAGGGTTTCAACCAAGGGTTGCATTTTAAATAAAAACTCAAAACCGATATATTTCTTAGATTTTCATTATTCTCTCAGGAGATAAGATGTACAACACTATTGTTGTTATTGCAAATTAAGATATTATACGAATATTTGAATTATCTATTCTAATAAGAATAGGATTGATTTTTTAGTATTAGCGTACTTTTTCTTATATTCTTTTACCAACAAAGGCAAATATTGTTTTTGTTCCTCATTCATTATATTTTTATTATACTTCTCCTTTAAAGCGGTGCCACGTTCAGCATGTCGTTCTGTACTCAAATTGAATGAACGAAATTTGTGGCCGCTATATAATCAGCGTCATCATTCCACGTTTCCATGTTTTCATGTTTTCATTCAAAAAACTGGATGAGATACTCAGGACATCGGTGCTTTTTTATAACTCAATTTGGAAAGTTCAAGATCAAAAGATCAAGCTAATTTTCAGTTAATAATGTCTATCCGAGCTTGATTTTGGCGTCGATGCTTTGTGGATAATTTTAATTGGGTTTCGGAATCAGATCAAGTTGGATCTTTACTGCTGGCGGTAGACGAAGTTGAAAGAAACGGCAACGAAGAAAGAAAGCATTTGTCTGTTAAAGCCGAAATATTTTTGTTTTCATGTTCTTTTGAAGATTAATTAATTATTTACATTTATTTATTAATCAATTAATGTATTTACATTTGTTTAAACTTTTTCTGTCTACTGAGTCGATTAAACTCTGGCGTCTATTTTGTCGATATGCTAATAAAAAAAACTTATCCTCTTCTACAATCATAACATTTAAAGCAATATCAAATAAATCTTCTAGCTGTTGTTTTTAGTATTGTTCTTTGTTCTTTAATCTTTCCAAACGTTTTTTTGCATAATCTTTACTTTTTTTAGAATTCTCCCAGAACGAAATTTTTTAAATTTTACGATTATGCGTTAACCCTATAGGCCAACCCTGAAACTTGCCGCTATTTTCGAGTTCGAAACACTCTAAAATGTATAGGATTTGACGTGATTTTTTGGGTAAAAAATTTTGAGAATGCGAATTTGATTCGTTGCAGAATTTTAGAATTTTTTAAGAAAATATTTATTACTTTTTGTATTTGATATCTCTTGAACAAATGAACCTATTTTGACTGAAATAGCAACAATCGATGCAGGTTTCTAAGTTCTGTAAAGAATTCAGAACATGCTTTTAATTAAGTACAAAATTTCTGGAAATAAATAGTAACTTTAGGCGATTTTTTTCGTTCATGATATCTCACAAAGGAATCAACCGAGTTTTACCGGCCCGGCGGCGAGCAACATGGTTTTTTAATGTTAAAAGCGGTAAAACCATTTGAAAGTTATTTCAAAAAAAACACATTAAAAAAATTCATAGGTTTTTTAAATTTCTTGGAATGTATGTATTCGAATAGGTTCAACTTTTCAGGTAATTTAAGTTTGATGGAACTCTTTGGAATGCCTAAGTTTGGTTTTGATCAATTAAACTGTTAAAATCGGTTAATAACACACACACACACACACATATCATCATCATAAAATCGTCAGGTGAACTTCCTATGACCTCAAAACATCAAGATCTGATGAAAACTCGATTTTCGGAAAACGGGATAAAACCAATAAAATCCTGATTTTTCGAAAATTTCGGGAAAGAAAAAAAGTGGGTCCAGTATCTCTATCTTTGTTATAACTTCAGTATGAAATCTTTGACACAATTGATAAATATCAAGGACATGGCTTATATTCTGACGATGGCCATATATTACCTTTAATTTCAGGCAATGATATTAAGAAATACAGTTGTTAATAAAATAAAAAATCGATTGTCTGTAAAGTCGGCTTAGGGACGATAATTCTAAGTGATGACATCATAAGATTGATGAAAAATTGCATATTTTTATGAATTGAATTAATATCACTGAATTATCATTATTTTGTATAATACAAAGAAGGAGTTAATTGAAATTATAATAAGTAACGGAAACCACGTTAACTTTTCACTTCACTTTATAAACAGTTGACAAACCAGTTCAAGTGCAAGTCGTGTGCTGTCACTGTCTCTCTTCTTCTCAGACGCATCGGCCAATGGAGTGAAAGAGAGATAGATGCGTCACAAGCCGAACGCTAAGGCCGATCGTGCCTCTCTATCGCTTGTTTCGCGCTCTCTCTTGCACGCTCGGCTTAGGCGGAACGTGACAAGGAGTCATGCTTTTTCGTGCAAACAGCCGACTTTCATCTATGTATAAGACGTTATCACGTCAAAAGGGATCTACGTTAATACAATAATCGAAATAAGTGCGAGAATCATAATCCACGCGAACGAAGCCACGAGCACATAAGTAGTATGTAGTAATTTGAATAGCAGGTGCTTCTTATACTTCCGTTCACATATTTCCGTCGAATTAATGAAATTATTGTCTATACCTAGAACTGAGATGGTGCACATCAATAATATTGCACAATTTCACACTTTTTATGTAGTAAACATGTTATATAAAATTGTATTTAAAAAATAATAATAAATGAACGATTGACTTAAGCGCCTTGCGCCTTTACGCCATCAAACTTGTGTACCGCAAAGTTTCCGCATCGAGCTACGCGATCGTGACTTTTCAGCTTCCTAGAAGCTTTCATCACGAGCTCTAATAAAATACACTGGCGCACCAACAACTCTCGTAAAATGATCGCTGCACTGAAAGCTCTCGAAGTGAAAAGTAGTTCTGTGCTCAATATCGGATTATGAATCGTTCACAAAGTTTTGGAGGTCTTCAAAAACTCTCGTCGCATCACAAAAATGTGGTTCGGGTAATATGGAATCTTATTAGAGACAAACGTCTTAAAGGTCGAAATTATTAAATAAATTTTTGTCTGCATCGGTCTATATTGAAAAAAAAATCAAGAAGTGAATAATGACGGGTAAAAAGTCACAATTTCATGGAAATACAGGTGATAGAACTTGGGTGTTATTTGTACAATGTAAAAAAAAACATTTGGTTTGATAAAAAGAAACGATATAATAAAAAAAAATGTTCTTTGAAATAGTTAAAAGACATTTTAAAAGAGTATAAAATTATACGAACGAATTTGATCTGTAAATTTCAGAAATCAATTAAGCCGGTTGATTTGGGCCGATTGCCTGCAACAATTTTTTTTTTATTAGTAAGAATTTTTAAAGAATGAAAAGAAGCAATTACAATACACAAGAATATTTTGCAGCGAATTTTAAATTATTCAGTATTTGAAAAAACGAATTAAATACGAGGAAGTTTCACTTAATTAATTTGTTTTTTACATACGTTACAGGATGCCTCTGATATTAATATTTGTGATATAAATTTTTTATATTAAATTTTTAAAATTGTAGTTTTACTTACATTTATCGTTATTTCGTTTTTAGTCTCTTTAACTGATATTATATGAAAAAAAAACTGTACAACTTTATTCACATTAAAGAATCGATTTAGCTAAAGTCTGGCAACAGAAGCATTAAATATTGTTTTACATTATTAACTATTGCTTCACTGATTCAATAAACGCAACTTTGAGAAAAATAAGTATATATATATATATATATATATATATATATATATATATATATATCTCGTATAATAGATACAAAAATATCTATTAAACTAGATCAGCAAAATACTCTCCGAGCGCCTCGCCTCGCCAGAAAGCCTCGTCTCCTCGCGTATAAATAATTAATTTCGACAAAACGCCCCACACAGTTTGACACTGTTATTGATATCATATAGTGGCACTATTATTAATAGCACATGATATATTGAATGAAAAATTATATTTTTACATATAAGATCCAATGAAGACAAATATTCTCTAGAGTAGAATGTATATATTATACTACAATATTTTCATAGAGCGTTAATGATAAACGCGTGTCTTTTGTTGTTGTTTTGTATTTAGTATATAAGAAATTTTATTATTTAGAGCCTCTTCCACCGTTTCTTTTTAAAGTGACACTTAACATAAAGGCACTTTTAAAATTATTTTTGCTTTCCGCATTATCCTTTTAACGGTTGTTGGCGCTAAAATCAGTTAAAAGGAAGATTGATTCACATAAACACTTTTTTTTTATGACAAACTATATATTACATCCATCGATGTATTTATACATGATTCTTTAATGTTTGTATTCAACTAAACAAATTATTGAAAAAATATATAATACTTATAAGTCAATTCGTTCATTACGCCTTATTTATTTTATTATTGCTTTTTTTGTGTTAAAACGTAGACGCGACAACATTTCACTCAGGAAGTATGCTTGAAATGTTAGGGTTGAGATAATTACTTTATGTCTTTCTTGTGGCCTATTGGTTTGTAAATAAAACTTAATACCATAATATATACAAAAAATCATTTCTTAGCTTCGTGCAATAGCTATTTCGCTTTCACTGAACATTTGCATTGTGAGCCCCGACAGCGGGAGGAACCACAATTAGCGCATGCGCATGCATTTTACTACAAGAAAACGCGTTCAATGCAATTCCATCCAACGTTGCGAGTGAGTGCGTGAACACTTTATGAACACACTACACATTTTAATGTTCAAAAATCAATCTATCGAAAACAAGTGTGATCGTAACGGACATGAAATAATGCTTTTAATAATCCCTGTTTATATCCGAGAATTAATTAAAATGCTATTTTCATTTCACTAACTGTTAATTACTTGTCGACCAAAATACGTAATAAAAATGTAAGGGACAAGAAAAATATAATATAAAAATCTGAAAAACGGTTGACCCTAAAAGCCATTCTGCAACTTTAATTAACTTTGCTAATTTTTACCGCAAAGCTATAGTAACGTAGTTTGTTGTGACGTCTTTGAGCTCTTCATGCTCAAAAAATACGGTTTATATGTTATTTTGAGCTTTTTGGCTCATAAGTTTGGTATACATTAAACAAAGTATTTTTTTACACAAATTGTTCGAGTTCAAGTTGTTTTATGGTATTTAACGTCGTTTTTTTAGCTCTCTTAGGCGAAAGTTATTTTAAAAAACTTATTTAACGAAGTTTGAAAATGATTTGACAATAATTTTTCTCAAACAAATTAACCGTGTCTCATTTGTTTATTAGTGATTGATTCAATTATTTGAGGTTTTAAATAAATGAATTATTGAAATCGATCCGTATGATCAATTGAAAGTTCTCGATAAAAATCGATGTCTAAAAATTTGAAAGTTATGTTGAAAATGCAATAAGTTTGGAACGCGTTGTTCGATTTCAATGTTCAAGACGGCGATCGATGCAGTTTCTTGAGGCCTAAAATGTTATACTAAGAGTAAAATCGATTAGTCGTAAAGTTTCCAAGTTATTTTAAAAAACGCTCGTATTTTAATTTTTTCGATTTTTTTCGTTCACGATATCTCACGAACAAATCACCGATTTTGATTTTCAAAATGGCATTCGACGTCATTTTTTGAGGTTAAGAGCTAATTAGGTTATGGGATTGATCAGTGCAATAGTCAAAAATTTATTATCAAAAAACATCGTTTTTGAATTTTTTTTCCGTTTTTTTCGAAATTTCTAGGAATCTACTGGTTCGAATCAGCTTAAACTTACAGGAATTCTAAGTTCAGTGAAACCCTTTCGAATACCATGTCTTGTTTCGATCAGTCAAGCCGTTCAAAAGTTATAAAGTTTAAATACACCCTCCCACCCCACACACATACACACAATCCACACAGCCATACGAACACCATCGTAAAATAGTCAGGGACTCTTCCTAGAGCTTCAAAACGTTGAGATCTGATCAAACTCCATTTTCAAAAAACGGGGTAAAACCGATAACTTCTCGATTTACGAAAATTTTTAATTTTCTGAGCGGAAAGTTAAAAGAACAATATCGAAAGTATCTCTCTCCATCATAACATATAATTGTCTAGTGATGCGACGGTAAGTCAATCCGACTCAGACAATCTACAGAGCCACGAATGTTCTTACGACCCGAGATCTGAAATCACTTCCAATGCAAACAAATTAAATTTTACGTTTGTCTTGGGATCTATACAAATACACCCAGGTATAACAACACTAAAAAAACCTAAGTTCTGTTCCCATAATACGCACAATCGCCAATACTTTTCGTCGCATATAAATATCAACGTAAATATTTCTTCTTTGCGGTGACTTTATCTAAAATGTGGTCATTTTTGACGCGACCTGTTTTTTTTATTATATAAAAGCTGTGAGTGCACTGCGAATAAATATTGGTTTACGTCGATACTAATTCAATATGGTTACAGTGGAAAAAGTCATGTCATCGTTTAATACTGGGGAATTCTTAATTATAGACGGTGTCGACGCTGCGATGCAGTCGTATGTGGTCATGAGCATTTACGTTGTGCGCGCCATTCGCCGAACCAATACCACAGTACTATCAATAATTATTGTATTAAATGGGATCTAGGAATAATAGCCTACTATGACATGAATAGCTTTGTACAACCTAAAAATAGAGATTCATGAATGTTTCAGAAAAATAACTTTCATCGCCGACCTTAACAACATTAATTAAAGATTTTAAATACATTGTTAGTTCAATGAACATTTCGTGTATTTCATGTAATCATTGTTAAAATAAAAACGAGTATTCGTTTTTTTTATTACTTTTTACTTGCTACCCTTATCCTTCGTATCGACTAAACGAGTTCATCAGACATTCCACAAAACACACGTCCCAAACTAATCGGGATCGCGACATCGTAACGGCTAGCATAAAACTCAGGTGCACACACACACATACACAAAACTCTGAAAGTGCTATCGCGCACAGAACGAGTTTCATTAAATCAAAACACGTACACATGTAACATTTTCGCCTGAAAATATTTTCAGCACGCCAGCATCGGATGATGGCGCCGTAAAACTAGATGAACACTCGCCGCTGTGAAGGAGTTATTTTACAAACTTGGTGCACGCGGGCGGGCGCCAAATGAAAATATAATGCTTTTAGGAACAATGGATAAACAACATATTTTATAATTTGCCACGCGCGAGTAGTTGACGCCGGGGTTATAAAATAAAATTTTGTTTATAGGAGCTCGCCAGTGAATTAAATGGTTGAATGGATGCATAATGTGTTAACTCAAAAGCCTCTGTCGGCATGGTCGGCTCATCGATAAAGTTCGCCGGTATATTTATGCGGAATCGCAATTTAGTGAAAGAGAAGTTCGGCTCGTGGCTGGATAATCTGCATTGCTTGTGAATTGCTCTATCTTCCTCCCTTTTTTTTTTCAGGAATTCGTGGAAACATGAAGTTGAAATTCATATCGAACGTCTAGATATACGATACCATAAGACTGCAAAAGAAGCTAATAAGTCGACGTGCAATGAAAAATACGGCAATTTTCGTCACATATTTTGACACTCAAAAATATATTAATCTAATAGGGTATTTCTTGATTATCCAGAATCATGGCAAGACTGAAGGTCTCTCCACAAAAATAAAGGAAAAAATCTGAAAATTATTGAGCTACAGTCATATCACATTTTTTTTTGAGAGTATAAAAAAACATTTGTAGTAGTATTTTTCACTAGGTAAATAGTGATTTTCACAAATTGAGAAGTTTTTTAAACAGTGTTTATTTTTTTGTAAAAAGAAAACAAATGTTTTGGAATTTCAGGGCCCAATGTCTCACCAGTATTGATACCGAAAGCAGACGAAATTCGTCGAAACATTTGATGGATGAAATATCTGCATACACATTTACGTTTATAAGAATCCTCAGGGTACAAGTCCTATTCATATTTGTTCGTTTGTTCTTTTTTGAAATTCTATTTTGTCAAACAATCATAGATGTATTGTTTGCATTGATCTATAAAATCTTTTTATGATTTTATAGATCAATGCAAATAATACAGAATTTACACATCTATATAATCGAGCTTATTTTTATCGAAACAGAGAGATATAAAATGGAGGTTTGTGATTTTAGGATCGCTTCTTCGTTTTTTCTCACACATAAATTTTGAAAATGCTCATAAAAAATATGAAATCATCCCTCGCTGAACTATATTTGCCTTGTTCAATTAGCAAAATATCACAGATACAGGCTCGATTCAGCATTGCATTGGGTAGTTTTTTTTTGAATAAAATTTATTGAGACGTCTACATTATTACCTAAAGTTACCAGCTAACAATAAAAAACAACAGGTTTGTTTGTGGTAAAAAATTTCTAACCAAAATTATTTTACATGTTTTTAACTTAACTTTACCAAATGTTTTTACCTTTACCTTTACCTTTGTCTTTACAGTGTATTATCTTCATTGTGTTGTATTTATTGTTAAAAAATTAGCAAAGCAGATTGTTTTTTAGACTCAATAATTAGCATGTCGCAACTAAATTGCCTGTAACTTTTGGATTCCGTATCTGTTAGTTTTCACTAAAACTATGCCTTGTTTCTTATCTTTCTTAACTTTACAATCAATATTATTGGCTTGTTAAGATATTTATTTTCTTCATTTTAAATTTTGTATAAAAGTCATATAGACTTGTTCATTCTACATTCCGAAGAGAGGTCATTTAGTTCACCGCTTTCCTTTAGCTGGTGTTAGACGAACCATTAACGACGAGTCACAAACAAAGAAGTGGCAATCTCCGCACTTTCATAATGTTGGAATGTAGCGGCACCAGGGGGATAAACTTAATAAAATTCTTTAGAGTTCACGAGAGTTCGTTACACTTTACAAATATTGCAATAAATTTGTTTTATGAGTTTTTCGTAAAAACCAAGAGTTTTCGTCAAAACTGCGCTGTGAAACGACGTTGCTTTTGTCGATGTCTTTTAATAATCTTCATATATACATATAATGAAATAGTAAACAGAAAAAATAGTAGTAGTTTAGAGTAGTTTTTCTCAAAAATATTTGAGAAAAACTAGAGTTTTTTTAGAGAGAAAAATTAGAGAGATTTAGAGTAGTTTTTCTCAAAAATATTTGAGAAAAACTACTCTAAAGGGTATTATAAACTTTCACAGAATATGATTCATTGATTTATACCTTTTTTGCTCGTAATTACAAATAAAATAGCTTTATACGCGAACTCTGCAAAAACTATTTGAATTTGTGAAATCTGGTATGCTAATACCTTATACTCATACAGGATATTTTTTATTCTATTTAGCTACTAATATTTTTTATATAATATGATTTCAACAAACACGAAATCTAGATCGAAACCCGGATAAGTATCAGAAGCGAGATCAGGATTGGAATTGAAAGTAGGAACAAAAGAGGGATCACGGTCAACAGCGTCATCAGCCTATATAAAAGATGTAGAAAATTTATTCTACATCCACACCGGTAGAACTGCGAGCGAAGGCTAGTTTATAATAATATGAAGAACAAAAATAAGGCAATAGAAATAAAGAACGCTAGATTTTAATACAATCTAAAGAATTTTTTTTCTCCAGAGGGTCTGATGATAAAGTCCGGCGGTTTAACAATGAAACTCTTAGACATAGAGTTTAACTTGTATACTAATACTTTTAACTCAATTTAACAGTAAACAGTAACCTTCTTAGGGCGGCGAAATCTTTACGCCATTTCTTTCCTTTAAAATTGTAGTTTGTCTTCTCTAAACCATAGACAATTGATGGACGCGAGGCGAGGCAAACAGCGCGGAAAGGAATGTGTGTTTTTGACATTCAAATAACGTAGGGAGCGGAGCGTGCGGTCGATGGATGAAGGCGCAGACGAAAAAAAAACGGAAAACGCGGCCAGTGCGAGATTGATATACTTTTATATATATAGCACGATTTGTGGAAGTGAAATAAAACACATCAGTGTCACCAGACGATCGCGGCTCGAACGCCTGGACACTTGGGACTAGTGTCAGCGAAAACCAGGTGAGCCCCGAACTGACTATGCTGGCTGTCCTGGCGTGTACATTTTTTGATACATTTAAATAAGATTGTGCATGTTATTTTGAACTCTGAAAAATACTGCAGTGATTCACTGCAGAGCTTGTTTTTCAGGTGTTACTGGTAAACCCCTCGAGTTTGGAATTATTCGTTTTGTTTTGACGAACGTTATGTATTAAATTTTGTAACGAGGATTTAATAATGAAGCCTAGAGGTAGATCGTGGAACTCTTGGCAGTGGACTAGTAAATTCCTTTAGATTGAACTTATTCGTTTTGTTTTGATGAATGTTTTTAAAACGGAATCCTACTAGCCTACATGTATATCTACTGTTTGATTGTACATGTGTGCTTTAGCAAGCATGATCGTCTAGTCAATTAATTTAATAAAATTATGTAGCGCGGTACATTCTGGCTTTGAATCGGGAACAGAAGTTCGATTCTTACGGGGTTCACGATCTAAACTTAGATTTAATCGGATTATCGCGAAACTCCACGGGCTAATGTTTCGTTCCGCGTGCTTATCGCTTTCTATGAAAAATAAAGCTGTTTGCTTCCTTCCCGCATTTAACGTCAGGCTGTTCGTTCTAATTCGCTGCATCAATATCAGTCTGCCGTAGCAAGCCCGTTAGTTTTGAGTCTGGGATGGAACGGCACATTTTTGCGTGGCCATGTAAATTACATTATTCGGCACAATAGAACTCTTTAATCCGCAAGATATAAACAAAAGAAATTTGTGCGCTCAACATCAATTATAAAGAAAAAATATTTAATTTTCTGAGTTTTATAGGGTTTCGATCACATTGAAAATATCTGTACAAAATAAAGTCGTATACTCGATAGTTCTTAAGTATCGCAACCTCAGAATAAATGGCTATCAGCGTAGAGGCTCAGTATAAGACTATTTTAATAATCAAGTTAAATATTATATCATCAAATTATTGGTTGGTATTAACTCAGTCCTCCAATGAGCCAAATTATATCAAATAAAATATCGATCTCAATGTAATCAATTAAACCTATACGTATTAAATGGCTAATTATATAAATTTATTCAAATAAATAAACTTCAAGTAAATTAAACCTTAAAATAAAAATGCAATAGGCAAATAAATAACACATTTTACACAATACACAATGAAATAAAAATTAAATTAAAGAAAGAAAATAAAATTAAATTAAGCGTTAGCAGTAAAGTATTATGGTTAAGCATTTAAAATATAACCGTCATTATCGTTTTGGCAAGATATTTACCGTATAAGAAGTTACCGTAACCGACACCTCTTTACATAAATATCTATATATATATATTGGCCCCGTTGACACAACGCTTACACTAGAGTTAAATTTGGGTTGAAATACATTGATAATAGAACTGTATATAATGTAAACATATATTGTGTATATACGTACAACATAGATATATATATATTCATGTCGGAACTTTTCGTGTTGTATTTGTAAATTTACGTTTTAAGCAATTGATTGCATTTTTTGTATGTAAAATAATATACATTATTTTTTATGTACAATAGCGTATTAAATTAAAATTGTAATATTTTGTAAATTTTTGTAGTAGTATTTTATAATAATGAATAATACTTCATTTAAAAGTATTTTCTACACAATAAAATATTTTCTGCTGAATCAAAAAATATTTCCCGATGATTCAAAAATACGCACGTAAATTGTTCAAATTTTCACTTCTGTTGGCACTCTCGAAGTGCCACTGCTTTTTTCTTTGTTTTATTTTCGAGAGGCAATCAAGCATGTGTGCCACCAAAAAGTTTGAATACTCACAAACCCAGAGGAGATGCGAGTGCGTTGGCCGACTTTACGGTAGAGTAAGATATCTGTTAGAAGAGGAGAGTGGGGGCTGGGTAATGGAGGGAGAAGTAGAGTGACGCAAAGGAAGTGAGATCCCGGAACTAACACTCACTAGATGGAGCACAATGGAATTTACACTCCAAATCTGTATTCTATGAGAGTGTGGTATCTTGTCGGCCGAGATGGCTCATTTGCGTGATATAGCCAAGTTGACGACAGCTTGGTTGAACTATCCAAATTTATCGTAATATCGATGGGTCCTACGTATATCGGCCTAACTGAGAAATTCTAACTTCACTGGAGAGCGCGTCAAAGTTTAAAATAATTTTGTAAAACTTTCTAGTAAACCGTTTACTTTGAAACGAGGTACAAATATAAAAAGGATCAGATGAAATTCAAAAACCTTAATTCCACCCATAATATATTTTCTATTTTCAAGAAATCGCACATTGGCCTTTATACATTGATATTAAACAAAAATAATTTTCATACTTGTAGGACTAAAAGGGTCTATTCACACAACGTGAAAGAATTTTATTTTCATTAAAAAAAAAATAATCTGCCTATTCATAATCACTTTCAAGATTAAGGTCTTTATCATCAGTAGTAATTAAATTCTTAAAAAACCGTGGTAAGCCGGTGGGATGATATTCTTGTCACATAAACTTGACAAATCTTTTTTTTTTTGATTTAGCTACAGGTAACATGGAAGTATAACACAAATTCAATTGTACTTCTTTAACAATATTACATAAATTAGTTCTTGCCATCGATGTGCTTCTTGTGCATATTCGATCAACAGGTTCTTGTTTTACGGTAATAGAAAATTCAGGGGAATCATCTGAGAGTTTATACTTATAAGATGAACGGAGTTTTCTCATAGGTGCGAATTTGTTTAATTTTTGTCCACTGAATTGTATTTCCATCTGAATTAGTAGATCAGTTAAAACAAGGTTGAGAAATACATTTTCTAAAATCATATATTAAGTCTTGAGTTACGTCAACCACGTTATAAGACTCTTCTTTGGTTTTAGCCCATCTTATTAAAAAATTCCACTCATTTGGCGTACAAATAACTTTGTATTTAGATGCCTCTTCAATAGTTCCGTTCTTCCCTATTTATTCGTTCCATAGATAACATGTGTCTGTTAATTTTCCCAAATTGAAAATTGTGAAATTATTTACTTTTAGTCTCCTTACATAATAAAATGCATTTACTTTTCTATCTGGAACCAATAAAACCTTTTGTTATATCAAACGTGGCACAAAACGTTGTTGTATTATTCTGGCATCATGTTTGTCTTGCATTTTTAAGGACCGAGCTAAATTTTTTGAATTCAAGTGTATTTCGCGAGTCTTTCGAAGGTCATCAGTCAAAGGTACATTTTTAAATGAACGACACTGCGTTGAAACTGGTCTTTTTGGGCTTATAAAAGGACAGATTTATATATTTATTAGCAATATCTCTATATGGCCGTAAATTTTGACACAGATCATTATACTTATTGCAGTCCAACCATTTTTTGTATAATTTGTACTTACGAGGATAATTTAAAGAGCAGTATAAATACAATTTTCTAGTTGTCTTACGACAATAGTGAGACTCGCCGGGTTTGAAGGAACAGATATGATCACAAACGCTTTTTATCATGTTCCCAGTGATCATATGCTTGTGATTATTATGCTTTTCTCTAAGATCAAGTAAAGTTGTACTTGTGGTTTGTTTAGACAAAGCGGTTCGAATAATCTTGGTACTGCAACTTAACCTTTGTAAAAACATGGTTTTACAAACTTTTACTTTTTCTTCATTGTCGTTTGATTGAATCGGTTAGTGGTAAATATAAGTAAAATGTCGCCGAGACTCTTCGTTTATAATGGTTCTTTTTTTGTTAATTTTTACTGTATTTCTAGTTATGAACTCCCATTATTGGCTGTAGTCCCCAATAGACTAAAACTTTGAAAATATTGCTGATCTCATATCTTATTTGATTTTTTCAAATAAGATATGAGATCAGCAATAGCTTTTAGATGGCACTTTACATTGTAAGAGCGACCAATAACTTTATATTTTACTATGTGACCTTTCCGAGTTGAATATTCTTTCCCTAAGTTTTTTAATCTCTTTCTTTTAGAATCTATCCGTTCATTTTTATATGTACAACGTAACCGCACAGAATCCTTTCTTTTTGTATATTTTCTTTTCTTTGGGCGTGCTGAATAATTTTCACCTGAAAAAACATGAATCATTTTGTAAAGTTTCGACTGAATTTAACGGTTCCAGTAATAAAAATAGAGACTCAACAGTTATATCTATCCATGGATCATTTTCAATAGGTGTTGGTGTTGTCATTGGCGTTATATCAGAACCATAATTGCTTAATGGACTACTTGTAACTATAAGTGAAACTGCAATCAGCGAATGCTGTGTGCTGTCAATATAGGCACTGTTGTATTCTTGAAATAAAAGTGTTTCATCAAAATTGTCTTCTACAAATTTGCATTCCTTCCAAATACCTTCAGCTCCTGGTGGTAACGGTGACTTTGAAAACAAATAAAAAATATTTTTAATTGTTTCCATAAATTATTAAATAATAAAAAATAAAACAACTACTTTGTAAGACTGTTACAGAACACGCTATATAACAGGCTTATATTATTAATTTTATTATATTGTATTATTAAGTAAAAATATTAATTTGTTTTTAAGTACTATCAAAAGTACAGAATGAAATAATATTAACAGAACCTCAACGGGCACGTACAGCTCACGGTTGATTAACGTTTCTTATTAGAACTTTGATATCCAAGTAAAATCAATTTAGGTCTAATTGATAAAGTTCAGTAAAAATACGTGTAAAAACGGCCAATGTGGCAGATTAGCCCCACTTTTATGTAGCAGTATAAAAATCATTTACAGTTTCTGTTATTCAGTTGCAACCATAAGACAATTATTTAATTATTATGGCTTTATTATAATGACTGTCAATAAAACTCACCTGGTTGGTTAATAACATTTAAATCGTTTTCACGTTCAATTTCTTCGTTAGACATCACATTGTTTTCGTTACCAAAAATCAAATCCAACATTAATTGACCCATCCCTATACGTTTTTTAATATTAGGATTCATCTTAACTAATCAAAACAAAAAGATCAATATCATATCTTCAATGCTAATGAATAGTCACGAAAGTAACCTCTCCGCACATGCATTCGGCGTAAACGAGCGGAATCGGCACATCAGTCATCGAGCGCGGGGTAAATCACGGGACTGCCCCGCGTACAAGTTGCTAACGTTGAATAGGTCTTTATTCGTTTATTTTTATTTCTCATTAATCTTTTTCAACAATTTTTTTTTTTATATTCAATGAATATTTTGCATATTTTTTTTGTCTGATAATATACATATCAGAGGTAGGAATGTGTAGAATACATAAATCTGAAAATTAGCAAAATGTCAAATTGGCCAATATACGTAGGACCTATTGATATAGAGATTTAAATTTACAGAGTAGATTATTTCCGTATCATTTGTATGTTAGCGTAGGAGCTTCAAATACCATAAAATATGTTTTCAAATTATTCTTAGATAAAACATTAGAATAGATTCGCCTTGTGTGACGCCATTTAAAGTTTCGATGTGCCGAAATCAGAGCTTAAGGGTCACGAAGAACGTTGTTTCCTTACCGAATAATTAAATATTTAATGCGAGTAATGAAGAGAATCATTACGTTCGGATATTGTTACTATCATGAAACGACATGACATTTTTTCATAATAAAAGAATGAGAATGGAATTAGGCGCGTCCATTACTCCACATCAGACGGACGCGAGTACGGGGCTCATCTCGGCCGAGCAGCGCGCGACGGGGATGAATCCAATTATTTTTTAAGTAAATCATTGTATATAAGCATGTGTCCTTGTTCATGATAAGAGATTTCCTTCAGTCGATCTTTTATTTGTACGGTGATTTCGTTGTTTTGGATATAAGGGATATTTTGAGTGTCGCGCCTTTGCGCGTTTTAGATATACGCATCAGACACTATATTTGAACAGCTGATGCACCACGCGTCGTGCACTTACTATGTGGCATTTTATTTTGTGATTATTTACTACTTTTAAGTTTTTCTTCTGATCGTATAATCAATCCCGGTTGAATTAATCAACCGGGATTGATCCCAATGAACATAGATATCCGTGAAGACTTTTTTTTAAGAACTTTCACATCTATCACCTATATGGTGGTGCCGGCGCACGTCTTTTTAGCATTCAAAATGCTTTTCGGACTGCTTGAGTAGTGTATACACTTTCAACAAAAGTGGGAAAGCGGCCTAGCGTGCTCAGTTCTTAGGACAGAGAAATGAAAATGGCGTAAAAAGGTATCATAATGAGAGTGTTGTAGTACTACGTTTTTTTAGTATTAATGAATTACTTAAAATTTAAAAAAGACAAATTTTTTATTAGTTTTTTTCAGTTTCCTCTAAGAATCTCAAATTTAAAAAAAATGATAAGGTATTAAAATTAAAAAAAAAAACACTATGGAATAAATAATTATGTATCATTTTAGTCTATAATTCTCAAAATCGGTGGATATTTATTTATTGACATTTTTATGGTCCTTTATTAGGGTACTTTTAATAAAAAGAATTAAAATCAGATTAAACTTATGTACAACTCCATCAAAAAGGTATTTTTGTGCAAGAAAAGCTTATGATATGCATAATATTGGTTTTAAGATTAATCAAGAATTATCATTTTTGAGAAATTGGCATCACTGATGCGCGTTACGTAATAACATGTTATGTTACCTCTTAGTTCAGTGTGGCATGGTGTATGGTAATCATAGTTACTGCTGAATATTATTGTAATAATACTAATAAGTAAAAATAAATTTTTACAAAAAATAAACCGAAATCGACTTGAAAATAGCCTCATACAAAAAAAAAATACTTATTAAATATTCACAATACCTACTCATTTATTCATTTTTTTGTGCCAGTGTTTTTGTAGTACGCTCTTTATTTTGTGGTAAATATTTAATTCGTAATCATTATTGGAATTTTAACATTTTCAGGCTTAAGTACTATTATTAATAAATATTCATTTTAATGGTTTTTTGAAATTAGTTTTTATTTTTTAATAACTGTTATTAGTTTATTTTATTCCTTTTTGTGATTGTGTTTATTTTCAATATGCCTGTAAACCGTGATGAAAGATCTGTATTTATTCCAATATCCTTAAATTTCATAGACTAATTTATAAAATTATGCACTTCTGCTACATGATATTGCACAATACTTTCATTCGCATAGTAATCTGTGTGTTTATTAAAACCTAACGAAACGGTTTTCAATATTTTCCATATAAACATAATTGTGTTGAAATCGTTATTTTTTGTGAATTTCAATGCTTACGCTAAACGATTTTAGGTTTAAAGTTGGATTACAGTTCTCCGATAATAGAAATTATTCATGCATAAAATCAATATAACACATCCATCACGCCATGCTATAGAAAAATAGTGCAAAGGAAAATTAATCATCCTATCATTTTAAATACCAAAACACAAAAAAGTTTGTGTTGTTATTGCTTAATCACTATTTTATCATCGACAGGCTGGATGTAGATCAATGGTTCCCAACCTTTATGGGCTACCGCCTCCTTTGCAAATTCCAAAGCCCCCTTTTACGTCATAATTAATTATACCAATTTTATATGTCTGTCTATTATCTATTAATAATCATAAATTAAAAATTAATTCTCTCTCGCTCTCTGTAATCGTGCTACACGTGGTCGTGGCTGAAGGTCATGAATTTTAATTATTTAAAAATACTATAACATGTTATAATAAAAACATTTATTTCAGAAAAATACTATACAAATTTGTTATGAACAAAATTATAACTTAACCAACAAATGCAAAACAATACACAAAGTTGAACTACTTCACACGGGGGCACTGCGCAAGGCAAAAACAAGAGGATTTATCAAAATTAGTAAAAAATATAATAAAAAAATAATATTCAATAATAAATACAAATATCAATGAGACGGTTGAGGTTGGTGGAGTTTTAACAGTTTGTTAATGTCGGGTTTCAATTTAGCTAACATCGGTCAAAGTTGCCTAAAAAATCTGTCGTTTAATGAATTGCTTCTTAACTTGTTGACTGCTCTAATAACGTAAAGGAGCGACGCACGCAGGCGTTCATTAAGGTTTTTTGTAACCAAATGCTGACGATGTACACATCGCCACAATGTTCAGCGAGTACATTTGATACTGCTTGTTTTAAATGCTCAATGAAACCCTTATGACACCCCGTCATTGTTGGAGCACCATCTGTAGCAACTGACAAAATATTTTGAACAGAATTTCTTTCTCTTGAAAAAAAAACGTGCATGGTATTAAATACAGATTCTCCTTTTGAATCAGTTATCCGTTTCAATAATGAAGTTTTATTTCCATTTCAGGTGTTCCTAAGAAGCCATCGATTTTATTTTAGACGAAGACGAGCAGACAGGCTTCCAGGGCCGAAGCCTTCGTGCAAATATTAATTTCCCGCCGCCGGCAGCTCCGGCCGGCCGCGGCGGGCGGCGGCCCGCGGACGCGTCAATTAAGTCGCTAACTTAGTCTGTCGTTTCGGGCGCTTAGCTCCGCCCGTAGTTGTTATCTTAGTTCTTCAGACAGGGGACTCATTTATTTAAGGCTCTCCGTTACCGATTTATTAGGGGATATTACAGTGTTTACTAATTAATGTCTAGTTAGCCGGATAGGTTTCGTCGGTAGTTTGTTACGCTGGTTCTCTTTAAAAGGCGATAAGTAAATTAACGATTCGCTCTCGTGCTTACATTGGAAATGTTTATGAAAAATTAATAAAGAAAACTGTTAAGTGCAAGTCGGTCTCGCACGTGGCGAATTTCTACTATGGATATAGAATAAGTTGATAATATAAGAAAATAACGAATAGTGTGGACATATTATCAAATTATAATGAATACTTTTAAACAATACACTGGCGCCATTTAACGTCGTTTGTACCGAACTGAAGCCCGTTACTCGCGAGCCTCCTGCCTCCCGGTCTCGTGTGATTCATCTACTGAAGGGGAGCAATATTTCACTTTATTTGTCCTATTTATTCAATATGTTTTGTATTTTCATCATTTTCCAGAATATTTGCTATTACGAGATAAAATCTATGAGAAATATAATATCTTTTGGCGTTTGCGAGACATAAGTCTGCGCCAGACAAACGTGAAGTTACGTTTTATATCCATCGAGCACGGAGCTCTTACCATAAAAATAAAAACATTTTATTACCTTATCGCTGATTTATTATGTTAATATAGTCGAAAACGATGTCTAATTTCTTGTTGGTCGTTGTAAGCTATTTAATGAAGTTTAGACTCACTTAAATATAATTAACCCCGTTCCAGAATAAATATGTTCTTATTATATTTAACACTATGTGTATGGATTGAACAGTATCAGTTCATTTGAAATAAATTAAAATCTTTGTTTTTCGACGATGACCATTATGTTAAGTGACCGTGAATTTTCAATGTCACGAACATGTGGCTGCTAGCTCATATGCTTAATGAAATATATATTATTAAAACTCAAAATGTGATACTTAAGAACTCTAAGAATAAGTGCCTCTTCAACCATTTCTTCTTAAACTGATATTTAACAAAAAGTCTATTTTAAAATAAAATTTGCGTATGATTGCGCGTGAGGGTTGTTCGGCCTAAAACTCGTTATAAGGAATACATGGAACGCACAGTTAAATTTAAAATGACTTCTAGTTAACAGTGAGATTAAAAAAGTGGTGGAAAAGGCCCTTAATTATACAAGCAATCTTACTCTATTCACGTGTAATAATACTATAATAAATGTACAAGCACAAAAATGTAAACAGAAGCATTCACAAAATTGTTATTAGAACGAAACAGGATTATGAATTAAGTTTTAAATTATTTTTGATCAACGTTAATGAAATATATGAAAAATTTTCTACTATTTATTTCAGGATAGAAAGAACAAATAGTTTATTTTGTCAACTATTTTTCATTATAAATAAGATCACTTTATGCACAAATTACGCCATCTAGCGGCAGTGGCAGGCAGATATTATTATAATAAAATTCTCACTCCAAGATTTTTTAATTGACCTTTTATTGATAATTTTTATTTAGTTCCAAGATATTCGTACAACTAATTACCTGCGTGCCTCGTATCATTGTTATTCACATGATATTATAAAAATATACAAATAAGCCTTCCAAAAGGACTGTAATTAAATTAACATTCCCCTAGCTTTCAAAAGAGCTTACTTAAGTGTTACTAAATAAATATATAAGCAAGGAGGCTATTCCGCAGTGCTGTGTACGCCGTTGCAGCGTTATCCGCCATTAACTTAATTGCCACCTGAATATTCAAGGAGTTGTATTAACGTGGATTTCGTGATCGTTCTTATTAAGCTAACCTCATTTGTATGCAATTTGTTTTGTTTGGAGTACCTTACCTACATTAGCTTGCGATGAAAAAAAAAAAATGCAGACGAGGTTTGCATTTATTTTCATACTCTGGCGGCGCTAAAAATATATTCGTGATCACAACGCTTCCAGATCTCAAGATTCCGAATTGTACAGTCTTCTCACTGAACGAATAACGCCCGAACATCTTTCCCTACACTGAAATAAAAAGGTTGTATTTTCAAGCAAAAGTATGAATTCACATCTTTGATTTTGAGCGAAGTAGAATACTTCAATTGTCTTGACCAATCGGTTCGATTATACAATCGGTTAAATTATGTGTATTATTCGTTAATGCAATCAATGAGTCACGTATCTGTTGCAACGAAATTTTTTTAACCAACCTAATTCCGAAAACAGTTTGAAATATTTTTTCAGTGTACAAGCTCGGAACTAGATATTGTGTCGCATTTCTAATACTCTACTGCTGACGTATGCAGCTTCACAACCTATTTATGTTTAATCGAGAAGCTTTTACTTCGAGCCCGTCACGTCGGCCCAGTGAAACACGGAGGCTTTTCGTCAACGTTGTCACCGACGTGGTAATAACGTAATAATATCTGGAACTAACGGTTTGATGTGCTTCTCGAGCCACGGACCGAGGGGTCCAATTTGAATCGGCCTAAAAACTCATGGGTCAATTTCCTGAGCATAGGATTCGAATCACTGAGAATGGTGTAACCAGATTTTTAATCTGACGTACAATTGAATAAATCTTATTTCTTTTTAAAAAAGAATGAATTATCAAGAAAATTCATTACGATACAATACCGTTGCGTGTCCCTTGAATTATGACGTATTTCACTTGTGACGTCATCAACCGGCCGACTCGCTCGTTTATCGGTAAACGTACGAATGTTACTCAAGACGTTACATTAAAACCACTGGACGTTTCTAATATTTTATCACGCAACAGTGAAATAATACCGTATTTAATTGATTCTCATAAACTGCAATGTTGTCATGTTAATTCATCTCCTTTTTTTTGTCCATGGCAAATTCGTGGCTTCACTAATTAAAACATGTATTTTCTTCCTAATAAGTCACCCTTCTTATAACAATCTTTGCCTGAACTGTTACAATTTCAGTCTGTCCTAATATTTCTTCGTCATAGTACTGAAACCTCATTTCGATTTTAATGTTGATTTTCATTACTTTACCATTGTTGTAAGAAATTTTATCATGATTATTAAAAACATATACAATACTTCCTAGATATTTTATTATATGTTAGGTTTTTTTTTACAAACGAAAGTGGTATAACCCAATATTATTGTCTCATCTTTTATTGTGTATATTATGTTCCATTGTTTATTGTGAAGAGTGGATATGCACAAATTTATTCAGAGAAACATACAACATTTACAAGATTTTATTAAAATCTGGCAAAATTAAGTATTTCAAAATAGTCACTATTTGTAAATTTCATTGTAATTATCACTTTCTTTTTTTTTTCTTTTACTTTTATTTGAGATTGGATATCAAAAGCGTATATAATAAACAATTGTTATAGCTTCCGATAACACACTAACTTATAAAACTAACTGAATTTAATTAAATCCTATTCAACTGAAACGATTATTAATAACAAAATTTGACATTTAGGTTAACTTAAACAATTACGGATTACTAGATCTCCAATTTTTAACATGCTTTTATTAGCTTCACTTGTATGTTTGTTTGTTTGTTTGTTTGCTTGTTTGTTTGTAACCGACTTCTTTGAACTCGATTTTGACCCACTTTGAACGGTCAGATTTTATTGAAACTTTGTAGACTTATCAAGGACCGGTGACAATACAATAATTTGATAAGTTTTTCTAATTGTCCTGGTCAGGATCACCAAGATTAATTAATTTGGTTTGGTAATTCTATTTGGTATCGATGTAAATTCAATCAGTTCAAAATAGGGACTTACGAATAAACAGAATTAATATAAAAAATAGGTACAAAGATTAATTCATACAATGTCATAATTTGATGTTGATAAAATATTTAGTTTTCTGAAGATTTCTTTTTGAAATTTAAATGAATAAAATTAAAATTTTGGATGTAGAAGTTAAGTAGAAAAGTTCATATTTTCAATCAACTCATCTATAAAGAAAATGGATTCATTATAAAATAATATTCCATATTAAACTCTATAGTAAAAACGTCAAAACTGAATTATTCTCAGAAATTAAGACCACAAACTTAAATCTTCTATTCGAAGAGAATTTTACAATCATCCGCCCTCTATCAAAGGTTTATAATACTTTCGACTTCAGTATCATTTTTGAAAATTAACACCTTGACCCTAACTCTCCCGTTCGGAAATAATTTCCCATCCGTACACCCTCTGTCGTAGATTTACTATACTAAAAAAAAATGTGCGTCACGTCCAAACATTCACAAGAACTCGGAATACAATTTTTTTTGACAATCGATCAAACTAAAAAGTATAAAATAAATATAGTTTAAAAAAACTAAAAAACACGCTTTAATCCATCACATTGAACTAAAAAGTGGAAAATAAATATAGTTTAAAAAACTAAAAAACACGCTTTGATGATCACATCGAACTAAAAAACGAAAAATAATTCTTAATATAGGCAAAAAATATAAATGGACGAAAAAAGATTAGTATTATTGTGAAAAAAGCGTGGGGTGCTTTGTGCCATATTTTTTTCACTTATCAAGCGTGTTTTTTAGTTTTTTAAACTATATTTATTTTTTAAAATAACAATACATGGACATTTGTTGGCTATTTATTGCGTTCAAAAATTCAAGCAACATAAAAACCATATAATAAATGGAGTAATAAATTATTATACTATAATACCTTAAATAAATAAAATATTTATAAATCATTGTAATGTCTACACGAATAATGACACATATAAAAAAATGCAGACAATTCTAGTAAATGTAACGCTGTCACATCTGAAGTGCAATTTCTATGAAGGTCAGAGTGTTTGGATGAAGGCAAAGAGGATATCTATATGCAACGCATTCAAATCGAGAAGTTTCAACAATCTCCTAAACATGACAATTTATAACGAAGAACAATGAATTCAGCAATAACCTTTGGAAGTACACTTCTGTTTGTTATTGCTGTGCACTGTACTCATAAAGGAAATAATGCAATATGAGAATAGATTTTCTAAAAGTAAATATTAGAAAATAAAACATATAAGACGCAAATATTTAACTATTAATGAAAATAAATGAGGTAAAGCGGGAAGTGATACACAAATTCCTATCTCGGATTCATGTTAATAGTAATATGATATAATAAAATTACTATCGACTAGGTCTAATGTGCAATTTTTTTTCCAAACTGGAGCTTCTATGACATATTCTGTGGTTAATTCAATATTTTGGTTTTCTTCACTTATTTTTAATTTAGCACATGATAGTTTCAAGTAAACCGTTGTAGTGCTGCCGACCTTTTCGAATATGGCTCTTCTTTCTGTGGTTTTTTGCAATATAAGGACTTGAAACATGTAATTGTGTCATTGAAAAATTTCAAATTATAATCACTAACCATTTCTGTGCAAAATAGTTTTGTTCCTAATTTCACATAAAATATTTGAATCACTCCAAACTATTAAAGGGCATCATCGGCATTTTTTCACAAATTGAGCAAGTAATGTCATTTTGTTGTAAAAGTTATATCTACACGTTTGAAATTTTCCACATCATTTCGTAAAACAAACAAGCAAAAAAGTTTTATGCGCATTACATTATATTACATAAGTACATTACATATTTTAGGTTATGAATTAATATTTTTGAGGTAAAGACAATACTATGTCCTTTCATCTATTCCATACTAGCCCAATTGAAATCCAGAAAATTGTCGAATTTTATCTTCCCTTCTGCCCTCCTCAACATTTATTCGATGCTTAGGATACTCGCTAAGGAGGGGTGAGGTAGAAGGCATTAGAATGGGGGTAATGGTGGTATTATTAGCAATTTACTTGAACTGAAAAATGATACATTTATGCAGGTATATGGTTGTTGCTTACATTAAAAAAGATAAATCCAGGCTTATCAGTACGTTCACTGACGTACTCCAACAACCCACACTTTACTAAACACATATTATTACATTATGTTATTGCCAATGGAAACCACGAGTCGACTACCTATTTCATAATGCCAATGACACTATTTTAGTCAATCCGGCGCCACTTCCAATTTTAGACATTGTGGAGTTAATGAATGCGTTCCTAATAAGTAAACAGAAAGGTGAAATATGTTTAAGTTATTCGACAAAACCAAGACATTGCTTTGTGATAAAATAAACAGCAAGTTGATAAAATAATTTTATTAAAAAACCCATTACTTAATTAAGAGTAAGAGGTTATTCTACAGTTAAGTTTTGTCTTACTGAATATATTGTTACGTTTGAAAATACGATAAACATCAGAAAGGCTTTTGCCATGTATTACGATGGATTCACACAATTTTCTATAAAATATACTGCTAATTCTATGTTCGTCGCATTAAAACCCTTTCGTTCGTCCTCTCCAATAAATATATTAGCAGTTACCGTACATTTTTCACTACTTCTTATTTAGATGTTACGTCCTTATTTTATCGTGGACATATCAAGAAATTTTAACGTTACTTCCCTATACTTAATTAAATATTCTTGACGATTAGTAAAAAATATCATAACTGAGACCAATATCCTACCTTTCTCTATGGCATGTAATTTATAAAAATATAAGTAGTCGAAATATTACTATTATTGGAACAATATACCCTTTTAATAATAGGCTTAACTAATATTTTTCCATTAGTAGTATTTAAGAACTTCGTATGCTTTAGCGAAAGTACAATTTTTTCGTATTTGTTTTATTATCTTCTAATATATTTAACAAATTTATTATTAATAATGAATAAGTTTAATATGTCTAAATGTCTAGATTTGATTTTTCATCGAGCATCACGTGACTGTGAGTCACATAAATAACGCGGATTGCTTGCAAGAAATTTCATTTATATATGTGACACACACATACATGCATATATATATATATATATATATATATATATAGATTTGAAATATAGATACATATGAGATAAGAAGGTACAGATGATCTGAGATATACAAAAGGCAATAATTGAAATATAACGTATAAAATGTTCTATATAAGTATATGACTTTATACTAAAGGACAGTTCTAATCAATTTAGTTAAATTGTTCATAAATTTAACTATGTATTGACTGTAGTGAAAAATAAAACAAGCTAAAGAGCGTCCTCTCTCGAATCTGGCTATTAATTCTTGGAACGAATTTCAGCCATGGTACTGCGTTGAAAGAGCGTGCTTATGGAGCTCGCTCACTTAAAGCTTGCATGACCTTAGAGATAGGGCGTATGATCTGTCACTATCAAGGGAAATCCCCGTAACGTTACAAGCGCGAATCTCACCTTTGTCTGTAACAAGGAAAAATGGAACTTCTCAACTGAGGCGTAATTCTTCCTACTATGAATTGCGTTGCCCGGCAGAGCCCTTTACACATCACGGCTGAAGACGTAAGAGGGATTAGTGGAACAAACAGAAAATGATCATTATGACGCTTTCTCTATTTACATTTACGACATATGTTTATTTTTTTTCTTAAAATTAACTTTTAAACAAACTTATTACACATGCTCAAGATCTGTGAACACTATAAAAGGCGATAAGTTTCTTAATCTTCTATAATTGAGTAATATTTTAGGTATATTTGTAAAACAATTAATACGTTATCCCTTTATCATTTATTTGAAATATAAATTAAGTTAATTGTGATTTGTTTCATTACAATAATAAAAATGTCGCTATATAACAATAAACATATTTTGCGACATCTGTGTTAAAATTATTGTTCATTGTACGTGTATTAAAATGCACTATTGTTATATGTTTTACTCACATAAATTTAAAAAATGTACAAGGAATATAAAAAAAATGGTTAGCTCTATATCTGACACAGTCGTAAGCTATATATGAAGCGTCAATGTTTATTTAAATCTTGGGCAACTGAAATAACAATACTAATTATTTTTTTGACTGTACTTACTAAGCACAGGTTCATGAGGCAAAAATTATGAAATGTAAAGGAAAAATGAAACGAAATTATGCAACGTTGATGAATATTTGCATGTACAAATAATTCAAACACTTTTACACACTTTGGGTACACGTGGAAATATTTGTTGTGTTTACTCATCGCCACGTGAAATGTACTTATTGTATATCTCTCGTCAACGCAAATCCACGCAATAGTATATTGTCGATAAAAATAGATCTCAACTTACTGACCTTGTGCACTGATACTGAAAGAGATAACGTTAGTTAAAAACGCAAAAAAAACATAGACTCGCGGAATTTGTTCACTTATGTACCAACAGATGTCACTTGTGCATAAAAACAGACTCATACTTACCTACTACGTCCACGTGAGCAACAACAGATGGCGTCGTATATGAGACACTATTCACGAAATAATCCCTATTATGAACGAAACGATAGACATATCTACCTCGAAAAATAGTAAAAGTTTTGTCTAATGTATAAATTAGAAAATATTGTAGCAATTGGAATAACGGAACAGATAAATACATACAACGACAACGAATAATTATTTTCGAATATTTAAATATTATGTTATTGCTATAGTTTGCATATACTACTTTGGAATAAATTCAGTTTTCGACGGCGTACAGCCGGCTGTAAAGGGGCCGTTTAAGCAAAACAAATAGTCTTGTCAACCGCAGTTGCGTGCACCAGCGCTGAATCACGTTCCAGCTCTCCCCGTAGTGATTTTTTCCTGGTAGTTTATTCATCGTTTTTGTTTCTGAGAACTTGATAAATATGCGTGTCGCGGAACGTTATTTATAGTGAAGCGGTTAACATCCCACCCTAGTTCTCCGTCCCTCGTCCTTCGCCCAACCCCCCGCGTGCATAGTGCTTGAAACGTTTGGCTTATTTAAGGTATTATCAAAAAAGGGAGTGAATATTCGATGATTACAGTTTTAGCGTATCGAAATAATGGATTAGTACATGTTTTTTTTTCTTAGCTTTGTGTAACATCACGCAAACAATTCAGGATTATAGAATGTTATTCTATTTCAGATTGAAAGGTTTGAAATTCAATCTTATATCTTATCATTTGTACAAGTTTTTTTACCTAAAAATTAGCAACGTGATAATAAAAATGTACTTGTCAATTTTATAACTGCCTATCAGAAAAAGATATAAACAGATTTTATGGTGTGGACCTCTTACATAAGAGTGCCTTCATTGAAAGCTCATTTTTTTTCCACTATACCCAAATTTTATTTCATTTGTTTAATGAATATATTTAACATGAAACTTACATTGCATTTACATATACAGATTATAAAGGAGCGATATCTACCTATTTTTTAGATTTTGGGGTTTAATCTCTAATTGAATAACTGGTAAATAGTGTTTAAAATTGAGTTCG
Source organism: Eumeta japonica (assembly GCA_005406025.1). NCBI lineage: Eukaryota > Metazoa > Arthropoda > Insecta > Lepidoptera > Psychidae > Eumeta > Eumeta japonica. The sequence goes on from BGZK01001788.1 coordinate 28,293, forward strand.
CGGAAAAAGTTTTTTCTTTTATTATTTGATTTTTTTTATTCTTAGTAATAAAATATTTTGTCTATTTTTTAATCGATCGCGTTGACGTCCAAAAAGGGCTATGTATTTAATCTGTATGTATGTTCGTTCCCGTGTCCCCTCGTAACGACAAAACTTATTATCCGATTTTGCTATGTTACATGCGAGTATCACTGGGTGTCTTAAAATTAGAAAAAAATAAAATGGCGGATTCTTAGGCCTAATTTAGGCCTACGTAGAGTGCGGTATCAAAATGAAGGGTTTTTTTAAAAGTTATCACTAAAATATATGCAACATTTTTGTGACCATTTACGTTACTCAACTGTACGTTAAAATATAGTTTGTATTGACAAAGGCAATAAATTGAAATTATTACATCTTCTAATAACTATTTTGTGCTATGTTTATAATACAATATATTTATATTCTAATTAATTTTCCAACATCTTTTTTGACTATCCAAAATATATTTTTACCTGACTACGCAACAGCAAGAACAGGGTTATGTTTTTCACTTATAGCTGTACGTAGGTAGGTAAGATTCTCTTTAACCCACGAAACATCCCTAGGAGTGGTTGGGTTTTGGTGTTTTAAATATTGTCAATAACATCAATCTAAGATAACTAGAGAAATGTGATTCAATTATTTCAAGTAATTACACACATTTATCAAAATAAGTTATTTGTATTGTGACTTTCATGGCATAAAACATAATAATAAGACAAGGGAAAACAAAACCCATTCCTATTTATCTATGAATGTGTACTTAGTTTTCAAAAGTGTTTGAAATCACTTTTAAAAATAATAATTTTCTAAATATATTTCAATTTATTTTTTATTATATACAAAGATTATTGATTACCCGCCGGTTTTTCTGGGTTTTATGAATTATGTAAATGAATAAAACAAATATCAGACGAGTGCGAATAATATTTGCAACCTAACAGTGATGTGCTTCAAAACTCTCATTTGAAATGATTAACTTTTAAGAGTTGAAGTTAAAACCTAAACACGTCAAAATACTTTGTTTTAACATCACAATCAGCAGTTAATTAAGTTAGTCTTAAAGATGTTGACATTTTTGACAGTATATTAATGTCACAAATATTAATATCTCTAAGATTATCTATATTTGGACATATTTAGTCTTTAACTTTAACAGTTAGCAGTTAACTATTGTAAATGAGAGTTTGAAGCCCACTGCTGTAAGGGTATAAATTATTATGTTTTTCTATTTTAAACAATTTTTTTTAACTTTTAGAAATTATAAATTTGTATGGCGAGAAATTGAAAATATTTTTTTTGTACATCAGTCTACCTTAAAGTCCATACTTCAAATGTAAGTATGGTTTTGTAATGTCAAAAAAAAATATATATATTTAACTGATATAACTAAAATTGACAATTTTTGGGTGTTTACCTTTAGCAAATTTCATGGTCCTAGGTGAATGAGAAGGAACCTATATGTTATAATTTAACTGTGAGTGTAAAAAAAACAAAGTATAAATGCCTATACTTTCTTAGTGTGTTTACTTAGAAACTTTATGTTTTTACAGCTTTGGGGGACCATAGATATTTAATTACAACTTAATACCTCTATGCATTCACAAAAGGGTCTTAACAGATAAATAGACAGACGGACTACAACAAAATGTTATACGATAATACAATAGAATATTTTAGTATCATTGTAAAATGATACGAAATATAATGTAAATTTATTCTTATTTCAATTTTACGCAGTCAGATTTTTTTTAGTTGATAAATTTAGTAATGATGAATGTCACAAATAAATGTCTGTAGGTAAGTCAGCTAAAAATAATTCAGTTAGTCTACCAATATTACCCTACGATATTTTACAGTAGTGTATCTTAATTTTTTATTTGACATAAATTAATGTTTTGTGCATGTTGTATTGTTATTTATTGATTAGGCAATCAACCCACTTTTGGGCAACTCCTATATCGTCTCGAATATGTAACCTATTGTTTAGCAACCCTAACAATAAATACATAATCATCACAATTTGTTCATGTCTAAGAACTACCATGCCAGCGAAATGCTCATTTTAGGTGATAAAACACTAAAATACGTTTAAATTATATTTGCAAAATTGTTCTCACCACAAACCTTCAAAAATAGGCAAAAATAACAATAAAATATACACTGTTTGCACGAATGAGCAGTAATACCACATCGTATATGTTTTAAGGAGTCTGATTAATTATTTGTGTATCTCCTGCATATCTCTATAATTTTGTCAAGGAGGTATTTTTGAATTACCAATAAGTATGTACTTACCGCGAAAGTATTCTAAAGTTTATTTTGACATCTGTTACTTATTCTAAATATTTTCTCTCGTTTTATTTCTCGATAGCTTAGCTTAGCTTCTTGAAAGTGTTACAAAATGTTAACTTGAAAATTTTATCCTCGGTAGTTCAGAGTAACTATGAAACTTTATGAACATTAAATTTTCACTAAGATAAACCGTAAAATTTTACTCTCAACGTTCATTCAGAATAAGCCCACTAATGTTATTTAAGACGCTCTCACCGACACAACAAAATTTAACTTTGCATTTTAAAAATAGAAAAAAAACAATTTACTTGGGGAAAAAGGAAAGTAAAGTTTACGTGGAAAATATAAAATATGAGACAAAATCACTTAAGAAATTTTATATCTACTCCTAGGCACAATAAATTAAGCTTTTGTAAGTAATGTGAAGTAATATGTTACCTTAATCGCTTGAGGATGCTTATTAAACAATTGTCTCTATGTAGTCAGCCCTTAATAACATTATACTATTATATTTAAAAGGGGCAAGCGTAGATCTAATATTGGTTATAGTTCTAACACGGACAGTTCTAGAATGAGCTAGGACAGTTGCCCGGTTATTTTAGCAACACAAAATAGAACTAAAAATTTAATGAGGTGTAAAAGAAATTCTTCAATAAATTTAAATTTCTCATCGGCTGCTTTTACGCTAAAGAAACCACGGGTGGAAAGCTAGACCTTAAGAAAATATTTTCGATAAAATATAATAAAAGCCGTTTTTAAAAGGACTTTCTAAAAGTGAGATATACTTTTTGCATTTCATTTATGTACTAAGATTTGTTTTTATTTCGTTATACACAAAAAATAGCATTTCGTATTTTTATTTACATTCGAAAAATGAATTATTAAATTAAGCAAATCTTGTTTACGAACAACTATAACGCAAATAAAATAAACTTTTGCGTCTAAAAATTATAATTCTTCTTTTCAAAACCTTTTCCATTATCTACAGCTATCATCTTTCTAATAACGTTTCTTAAAAACTGGACAACAATTCATAACTTCTACTTTATAGACAGATGGGTGTAGGATGCTGGAGGCTTGTTGTCCCGTACTATGGCTTTAAAAATAAACTTTGAAACTACTTCTATTACTGAAAAAGGCTACATAAACATTATCTGTTTTCACGTCTTATCAATAAAAAAATTATTTTATTATAGTTAAGAAAATTGTTAGAAATGAGTCAAACACGATATCTTTTTTTTAATCTGTATATTATTTTTAATTTTCAAGAGTTTGTAAAATAGCCACAGCTTACTTTCGATAGACAAGCTTAAAACATTATATTGTTAAAAAGAAAAATTCATGGGCCATTATTGCGAAAAGTTTTTCGCAATAATGGCCCAAACATTTATTTGAACAAATGAAACAAACATTTATTTAGCGACACATTCGAACATTAAAAAATAATTGTAATTATTGTACCTACAAAAGTAACTATTTACATCGAAATTTATTATGTCTATCATTATTTGTAATTGCTCACCATTGTAAATAACACCTTTTACGTTCAACTGTCTACAATACATAATAAATCTGAAAGACGGATGATTTCATATGTATTCTGTTTTTCCAATTTCAATACAAAATGATTGATTGTTTTTTAATTTAGTAAATTTAATACTTTGTAGTTCAAAAAAATCCCTAGGTACTCTTCAATTTTATTTAGGCGCCTGACCCGTAAGCGGGAACAAAGAATTCAAGGTACACCGACACAGTTTCGTATTATTATCGAAATGCGACAGGAGAGTGAATAAACTCGAAGGAAAATGTTCGAAATGATCTTTTTAATATCGCAAATCGGCTGCTTGCTTTTATGTAGGGCGAGTGTTTCTCTCTGTGATTTATAACTCTATTAATCAAGCTGAAATATCAGGCGTGTCCAATTATCTCTCTCGGTCTCCGGGGTGGATTTTTTTCCACAGAAAGCGCCCCGCCTATTTTGTTAAGGGACATATTATTGGAATGTTTTTAATTCAAAAATGAAGACTTTTTTAAACTCTTCACAATATTGATGTATAAAACTGTATTGAGGATTCTAGTTTGTCCAATATTTTTGTCGATTGTCGGCAAATTACAAAAAGAAAAAAGAAAACTTTATTTTTTAAATAGGTACTGTAATCGTTTCATTATGTAGCTTCTTTTCCTTTAATATTATAAGTATGCTCTAGTATCGATCTAGGATCCCACTACCTTTTAAAGTTTGAATTTGAATCGACAGTCTTAGTTTGTTTTTTGAATAATTTTGAGTTTGTCATTTTATATTTTCTCATTGTTTTCTTGCCGATATTCATTTATATGCGAGTTTCAGTATTTTTGTTCGTGGAAAGACAAACAACTTTCAGACTGAGAACGGTCTGTATAACAACTAATTACCGTGTCTTCGCTCATGTAAACGTAATATAAATTTCGATTTTTCCATCTGGATTCCAATCCTGCTTTCGGTATGGACCAAAATCCGCTATACAACCTAGTTAATTAAAAAATAAACGAATAGCAAACCTCGATAGTTTTAAATAAAAGTAAATTTCATTTTAATGTCATGTCTTACTTGGTCCGGTCTTTATTTCCCGATTTATTTCAAAATCATTGTTTAAAATATAACAATGTCGATAGCCATTAACTACGTCTTTAGTCGGAGTCAAAAAAGAACTCACCTTAATTTATATAATCACGACAAAAAAATTTTACAATTAGTTCTCATTGAAAATTCTTTATAATTTAAAATCGCCTGAAAATTCATCGTTGAACTTTAATTTTATAAATCCACCAAAGAATGGTTTTCAAATATTTTATATATAATTCGTATGGATCTAAAATAATCTTTACACAAGCGATGACGTCACGGGACAGCCTAAACTGAAAACCGCAGCAAACGATTCGAGACTTGGAATATTGCCGTTTTGCATGTTAAACAGCTTCCCAGATTCCAGCGCTCCGGCGTGTGCGGCGGCGACCGAGCGCCGGCGCCGCCCGCCCCCGCCGGCCGCCGCCCGCCGCCCGCGCCGGCCGCAAGGCGCGTTGACAAATTAGTTTACAGCTCATAACCGGGCCGGCTTAACCTATTTCATGGCGTGATTGACTTTGTACGCCGGCTGACAGCCTACTTTGTAACGTCAAACTGAGTTAATTGATTGTAATGAAATTTTAGTATTTTATAAAGTAATCGCACTTTCATTTCCTTTGAAACGACCAGATATTGTTATTTAAGTCGCCTTGTTTTATATTTTGACTAATTCTAAATATTATTTTCTTAATAGTATTTAGAATTAGTCAAAATATAAAACAAGGCGACTTAAATAACAATAATATCTGGTTCTAAATACTATTAAGAAAATAATATTTAGAATTAGTTAAAATAAAAAAAAATAATTTAACTTTACATGCATGTACAAGAATAATTTGTACATGCATGTAAAAACAAACACATTTTATAGGATTGAGATTATGACTAGGCAAATGTTTATTCGAGAAACCTGGGAGTAGGTGATCACTGATGTCCAAAAATCTGAAAATTATTAGTGCGATGATGACCTTTTGAAAGGTAACAAGTTTTTCTCTTGAAAAATACAGCCCTCTTGTTGTAGTTGATTGGGAACACCGCTGATGGTAGATCACCTGTGGTATATGGATCTACTTGATAGACACCATCAAAGCTGAACATCCGTGTCTTTATTTTGTTTAAAGTTAAAATATTTCTACATAGTATTTTAAAGACAGAACAATTTTTTTTTGTTCCAATGGCTGGGTTTGCATTTGCAAAAATATTGCACGGTTTAATCTCAAAATTCAAACAGTTATGATTGTTTGAATTGTGCAATAACTATTGCAAATACACCTTTATATTAGCAACACACGTAATAATATTACTATCAGTATTCCATTCATAAGCTTATAGTAATAAGCAGTTATATTGAAGGAAATGTTAGAATCACTAATAGTCTAGTAGCCAACCCGCTCACTCACGTACCGAGTTCGATTCCAGACTATATATTATATAATATTGTGAAATTATAATATTGGGAAATATTGTGGATTATCATACATTCAAATCTTTAATTATCACATATTTTCCTTCAAAGTGTAGTGCAACATCGTAGGAATGCCTATCACGTCGGAGAATAGTCAGTAAAATCCTCGGTTCAACGTAGGTGTGGTTAAAACACGCAGGTGGCTATGAACACGCGCCTACTCCACAATAGACATAATATCCGAATGGTATGTATGTATAATAATATGGCTTACATAATATTCAGGAACGAGTAGACGTATGCACGATTTAAAGATAAATCGTACAAACGTCTATTGCTAATTTGCGTCCATAGCTATTGCTAAAAAAAGTAAGACGTGCCTAGTTTTAAAAGATTTTTGTCTAGTAATAAAAATAGACATCTTGTGCAGTAACGTATTCTTAGTTCGCTACAAAAATACGAGGATTGAATGTAAATAGCAAAACTAAAATTACGACATGCGCAAAAAAATTATTGAACGCAAATTTTTGCGTGCAAATTGACTTGACTTTTCAAAGTTAGCTCAAAAATTGCTCACTGATTGACATACCGTCTTCTTTATAAGATGTGAAATTTTCTTAGCGTATACCATAAATAATGTTTTGATGGCTATTTAATAATCTGCATTTTTTACAAAAATCTTTGGACAAGTGAAGATAAGTCTTACAACAAACGTACGCATTTTCTAATTGTACTTTAATGCATTTCTGTACTTTTTCAAGTTTTTTTCTAATTAGTGTTAATCTAAACTCAAAAAAAAAAATGATAAAAGTAACTAAAACACTCCATTTAACTCCACCAAAATTTGTCTTGTGAAGTTGTCAGAATCGTCTCACGTAAATAATTTGTAGTTTTAGAAATTAATCATAACCTAGTTGGCACTCACATTAACTAAGTGCATAAGTAAACAAAAAAAAAACTTTCTTTAAGGCTTATGTGCTTTTATTAACGAGGACCTATTATAAATGAAAAATGGTATTTAAAACTGGATAAAGTAAACCCTTTTTTCCTTTACATAAATATTTTTCAACATTTTTCAAAATAATGTCATTGCATTACTGGCTCATGCAATGACATCATTTTGCGGCGATGAATGGTGTTTTAGATTACTTTCTAATTTACGCAACTAATAATTGAAATATATCCAAAATATAAGAATAATTTTAAATCTTCCAGTAATGCACTTTTAACAATTTCAATTAAATTATTAACATTATTTCTCACTATAATTTTTGACATAAATTATTGTTATGATGTACTAAGAATCAATACCTGTAATAAAATGAAGTTCCAAAAGATGACATCGATGTGAAGACATTAAGGTAAAAGCTTAAATTTATTTTTTTGCAATCAACAAATCTATCCGGAAATAAAAGAAATAACCCAAATATTCAATTGTGAAACAAAATCTAAATTAAGCAAATCCATAAAAAAATGTATTAGCTATAAATTAAACGTAATTTATTGCGGTAGAGCCATACTGCGGCCAATACGCTGCAAAACAAAAATGACTCGGCTCGAGCGGTGTACTACCACACACTCACAAAATACGGGCGTGAAGTATCAGTTTCCGTTGAAAGGTGTTTCGTCCAGTAAGAGTGAGTTCCGGTGGACTATTCTCTCCTCCATCAATCTCTTTCCACCAGATATGCTATCCCTATCCGAAAGACCGGCAACGCGCTGGTGACTCCTCTGGCGTTGCAAGTGTCTATGGGTGGCGATGATACAACAATCAAGTGCGTAAATTGCCTTGATTTCGTTAAAAAAAACACCAATACTATTTGACAACTACGAAATTTCAATCAACAAGTTAATATTAGGAGTAATTCCAAGTTTAATTCGAACTGTAGAGATTTTTAGTCCTAAATTTATTGTTCATTTGAAATACATCAATATTGGAATATTTTTATTATTTGTCATAGAATTAATTATTTAAAAATTCATGCTTCATCTAACGTTTCACGTTTTCAGAGTTCGTTCCGAAATTATTAGCTTATAAGTTATGGATACAAATGATATCGATTTAAGCCGATACAATCGTAACCGACACGACGTACGTTATCAATTTAATTGCAGAGCCCCGCGCACGTTTGGTCCGTGTTCGTACATTTGAATTTCAAATCGGTGAAATCTAATAAGCAACTCCGGAGCCTTTCGCACCCCTTCGAGGGGTTAACCACGCTTATAAATACAACTATCGTCTGCTATGCTAATGTGTTCTCGAGTTACTTTCATTGAAGTTGCACTTGAAGTTTGCTTTAAGGGCCCCATCGATCGAAACATGCCGTCGTGCAATGAATATTTATTATTTGTTTTGGGTGTGTCAGTTTGTCTTGTAGTTATGCGACTCGAAGCTTTTGTCACTACCTACGACCTTCGAAGCGCCGTTGTAGAGCTTTCGCACGTTGATATTCGACAACGATTTCATGTCATGAATCGAAAACGATATAGGATGAATCATCGACACACTCGTCCAATACACTGTTTTATTTGACATCACAATGTCTAAGCACGTAAATAGAAATTGTAGTGGTATAAGTGTACTCCTGTTTCTTATTCGCCCGTATAGAGGACAGTCAGATCGACATTTGAATTACGATCTTTGTATATCTTTTGCTGTACTATTAATTGTTCCATACAAACTTGACAATTTGAAATGTTTAAAATGTAAAAATGTTTGGCTCTCCATTGATATGTGACCAATTGAGTCTATACAAATTCATCTAGGGCACCATTTGGCGATTCTTACAACTCCAAAAAAAAACATTGTAAATCGTGACAGCACGCATTGATTGTCTCTGTTCTGTATTATTTACGTTTAAACTAAATTTTAATTACCACAACAATAACTTTTGAAACATAGCCTGTGAAATTGCTCAAATAAAAATTTTGTTTCCATGAAAATTGTTTTCGTATAAAAACAAAACATTTCTGTTTCATGACATTGTGAGTCTAATCTTGTCACTATAAGTTTTTCTTTTCAAAAACTGTAACAACTGTAACTAAACTGACATAGTCTTGAAAGGCGAAAATAGAATGTTTTATTACTTCTTGTAGTAACAATGAGTATCTGTTGTAGACATTAATGTAATTTGCAAATGACTGTAATTAATTAATGATAGCCTAATGGCTGTAATCAGGTGCTTCAAGAATGAACACTCACTTGTGGTAAGCTATAACAAAAATTATTGCAGAAGTATTGAAAGCGAAAGTTGACTGTAAAATATTAAGGACAAGCCAGAGTCGAGAGCGCATGCATAGTTTAGAACGTACCTTGACAATTTATGTGTACTTTTAATGTTTCCAACAGTATCGTGTAGTGAAGTTATTAAACGTACATATTTTACAAAAATTTATTTGCCTTCTTAATTTATTAGTTCAGCTGATGAATCTATAAGTCTATTTATAAAAGTGATGAATCTAGTATTAAAATCCTTTTACTTAGGTACAAAGATATGAATTTCTTTGGTAATATACTTTTAAACCAAGACGTAATTATATGAATGATCAGTTTTATGATATATTAACAATCTCAACTCTGTTTTCCAAGGAATTAAATATGAATTGTAGATCTCCACTCGGACAATCCCAACATTCTTTTTCTTCATTGACTTTCAAGTTGAATCGTTCCATGCAAACCTGTATATTTCGTTTGATTAAAATTTTCGATAAAGCTTGCTAACCCCAACATGAAATGCAACTCGGCTCATAGATTTATTTCATCAACCTACGTTCTTTCGTCTTTTTCAGATGTTCCTACAACCTTAACATGCCCTTTTCTACTCTAATCACTAGCGATATTTGTTTGTTTAGAACGATGCCATTCTCTGTTATGTATATCAAGGACACTTTATAATTACTATGTCCAATATTTTTATTTTATTTTCACATACCTTCTGTCATATCTTGGTTCCATCACCGTAAATAAATGTACGGAAATACACTGGTCTACGAGATATTTTTAGTATTCACGATATGTGCAAGGCCCAATTCATTTTATGTTCCGCCTACATTCTCTTTGAAATATTTCTATGTTCGCCATCGTTCTTAAGCAACTATTGACCTTTTACTATTTAAAAGTTTTGGTCTGCTGTTTCAAGATAGTGAATTATCTATTATTTATTACGAAAGAAAGAATTCATTTTCATTAAATACAAGATGTTCAAACACTGTCATTAAAAGTGAAAACAACTTTCTTTACCACCGGTTCGTAGATACAAAAAGTAGAAGTATCGGCCAAAATCTTTTCCCATATGTCTTCCTTAGTTTTATGTATACAAAAGACTAAAACAGTCGTAAATACAAATTTAGTAAAACTCCATTTGCTGTCGCCGGACTTTAAATAGCTAAAGCTAAGTTCGAAATAAGTAAATCTTTACCAGGTTTAAGGGTAAATTTTAGTGAAAATTGACTATGATCCTGCTTCCTTCAGCAACTGACTCATTAAAAATGAAACTAATGTCACCATTAATAATGAATTGAATATTTTATTTTATATTTATTTTCAAGCTCTCGCTTATTTCGTAGATAGATAGAGACCACAAATCTCCACACGGTACCATGTCCATATAACTTTCTTGTTTCTTTTAGATGTATCAAACAAATCATGCAAACAATCGTTGTAATCTTAGGGCTCGGTTACTCAAAATTTTAGTCTTTTTTGTATGCTATCAATTCAATATGCATAAGAAGTAAATAGTTACTTTTTATGTAGAGTAAAAACGTTTAAATTTATAAGTGTTATAAATATTGATAAGGTGATTTATAATTCCCTAATCAATATATTTTTATTAAAATCAACCGAATAATAAATCATTGAATTTATAACTATGTCGTAATATAAGCGATATTCCGGTGATTTTTATAAGGTATAGAATAGAGGACCCAAAAAATTAGATAATCACTTGCATAAATATATTCCAACAGCGTAAATGCACCCAGTAGTCCAACTCTCGCAGCGCCGACCCATTACTTCTACATACAGGGATTTGTGAAATTTATAAGGGTGTCGCCCCTCTGTCCCGCGACGGTCATTCCGATACTGCGGTACATTTCGATTACGGTCACGGCGGCCGATGAAAGAGATAAGTTAACGATTTTAATGGTACAAGGAAATGGGTGCACGGAGAGTTGGGCTTAGCTGGAGCTTTGCGTTGAAAAAGTGACCCGATAGGTGAGATTTAGGGAGCTTTGTGTGGACACCTTATAAAAAGTTATTTTCTATTAAATAAACGTCGCCAGCTTATCGCGTCATTTCCCCCAAGTCGTGAATCTGTCGTGCGAACGTATCTAGTTTATATGTTGAATTCTAAATCACGTTTGTCTTTGACAATATAATACTTAATAAAATCTATAGAAAAGATTTTTGATACAATTTCAAGTTTCATTTCACATGGAAGTCGGTCATTTCATCTTTAGTCGACAGTAGTCCACTAACTCTTTTGTTAACTCTAGACTTGATTGTTTTGAAAATATGATTTATTAGTAGGTATTTGAAATAAACATCAAATTAGCTTCGACGATATTCTTAATTTCCAAAATTCTTTGCACTAGTGATAAAAACGACAATGTGATGTTAATGGAAAATATCGAAACACTAACACAAGAATTGCACTAATAGCCTGTGTTATATTAATAGTAAAAATTAAGAATCTCAGAATTAGCCTCGACCATTATAAGCGATGGTCTATAAATTTACCGTAGAGCGGGAACTAATTTATTCACCTATTTTAGATTTAGTTATTATAGGTTGTTTTTCCATTTCTCAACTCCAACTTGCTACATTTCTTTCGGTTCATAGGTTCGACAAATCCTGCAATTAATGTCCAGGATGGTTTTCCGAAACCATCCCCACGTCGCCGGACATTAAAGTGCGGCTGGCGATCTGCGCCATTTTAATTACGAAACAAGACTTTAAATTAAACACTAGTGGCTTTGAAGCGAAACAATTCCAATTTATCAACGGCCGATGGATGCGCGCGCGGCGCCGCCCGCCGCGCCGCCCGCGCCGTTGCGAATTTGTGTAACTTTTGCAATTAAAATTAATCACTGTGCAGGGTGACCGTTTTTGTCCAGCTTCCGAGCGCCGCCGGCGATGGCACTGCCGTTTATCACTGTACACTGTGCGGAATTAGAATCTGATGTGTTAAATGTACATTCCCTGTATACCGTTATGTTTGTGTAATAAATAAAAATTAGGACCCAATTATATTTATATTTATTAAATATAAATTATATGTACACTTAAAGCTCCTTCAAAGTCGTCGAAGGAATCGTCATGTTATGTGATTTTAATACTTGGATGGATATGCAGCGAGACGGACATGAGAGAACCTTGAGTGAATTTGGAGGAGAAAGATTGAATGAGAATAGTTATTCTATTATTATGCCAAGAGTCTAACTTGTTGTGATAAACGCTATGTTTGACCTCATCAAAAGGATACATTCATATATTCGGCGGGGAGAAAAACAAAAGTACGATAGTTTTTGTAATTGTGGATGATCGTTTGAGAAGCAAATACGTGAATCGTGAATCAGCATTTGAAATGGGTGGTAATCTTAATGTCGAAAACATAGTTTATGACTCATCTTAAGTGTAATTTCTATTACCTATAAAATAAAGCTATTTTCGATTTGATTCGCTTTAATTTGTGGATACGAGAGAGTAATGTAGTGTGGACTTTGCGCACGAACCACCTCTTGGCGGTCGGTCGAATTAATGTCTGCTACGCTTACCCGGCGCAGATGAGCAGCTGCTGACGACTGTCGTCGCCAAGTGGTGACCACCGTGTCCTCACTAAGCCGTGACCGATAGCTTAATTTGCCCTTCGAGTCACCGCAGTTCAATTGATTTTATTCGAAAACCCAATGGTGAATTCTCCCTAGATCAGCATCGAACCCGGTACTGTCTGATTCACAGCCGATGCCGTCAGCCCTGAGGAGTCGCCACCGCCACAACCGTAAAAAAATGTCAATAAAAAAACACTTTTAAGTGGTACAGTACAGTGGTAGTTAGTGTTCTCCAAATTTTTGGGAGGAGATGACCAAGAAATCTCATCTTTTTGCATCATGACAAAACTTTTTGGAACACGATGAACAAAACAGAATAATTTTTAGCTTTTGACAATTAGGAACTCGTTAACCAATTTTGCACACAGTCCCGTCTTCGCGTCCTGTGGTATCTCTATTTTCCCAAAAAAAAAATATTTAACGAGATACTTAATGTTTACGTGAAAAGATCCCATTTGTAAACCTATCGTCATTCACACACATAAGGATGCCCACAGGACATGTCCGTTAAACATTTTTCTTGTCTATGTGACTAAAAATTATCGACTAAAGATTCGCCTTGAAGAAACCAGTGTTCTTGTTGTTTAGCAATTTGTGCACTGTAGGCATCTCAAATTTTTAAATTATGAAATGGGAAGGGATTGTAGTCGCAATATATTTTAGCGTTTGTTCCGAAATTCTAAAATAAATCTTTGGATCAACTGAAAAATTCAAAAGAAATGTATATTAAATTATTGTTTTATTAGTTGGTTTATGACGTCAGAAATTGTGCTATGAGAATAGCTACCACATTCTGTCTCAAGAGTAGTTCTCAAACTCGGCTACGGTTACGGCTACGGCTGTGAAATTGTAAAAATTGAATTATTAGACTCTATGTGGAATTATGTGGAATTATAACACAGAAAGGTACCATTCGTGGTAATTTGAATTGCTGGCGTGAAGTACATACCTCCCTCGTGTGCATGTGCGTATGAGTGTGTGTGTCTGTGTGTTAACTGCTCGAAGCATAGTTTGCGGCATTTGAAAGAAGCCTACTCAACTAAGACTTCCTGAAAACTAGCCGATTTCTCTTGCTTCAGCTTTGAAAAATCTCAAAAACAAAGTATACAGATAAAAGTTTTTATAAAATTAATTTTATACTTCATTAGGTACAGATTGATACTAAAACTTAATCAGCTCTTTTCCCTAAACAGGTGCAAAGAATACCGTAAATTGTATGAAAATATATTAATTTGCTCGAGAAATATCATCAGGGAAACATTTTTCAAAAAGTGTTTTAATTTTCCGATTAGAAAATTAAAAATTTTCGAAAATCAGAAAGATATTGATTTCACCCCGTTTTAGAAAATCGAGTTTTCATGAGATGTCAACGTTCTGAGGCCCAAGGAAGCTATTTTGACGGTTCCCGTGAGAGTGTTACTATGTTTGTATGTACGTATGGATGTGTGTGTGTGTGTGTGTGTGTGTGTGTGTGTCGTGTGTGTGTGTGTGTGTGTGTGCGTGTATGTGTGTTTGTGTGTAAGTATGTAAACCTCTTATAACTTTCGAACCGCTTGACCAATTGAAAAAAAACGTTGGATTTCTATAGAATTCCATCAAACTTAAATTTCTTGAAAATTTGAACCAATTCGAACGGGTAGATTCCAAGAAATCTCAAATAAAATATGATTTTTCAATGGTTTTTTTTGGAATAACTTTTAAACGGCTTCGCAGATCTATTCCAAAAACTAATCAGCTCTTAACATCAAAAAACTACGTCGGTCTCTGTTTAGCTGGACAAAATCAGTTGATCCGTTTGAAAATATAGCGAACAAAAACAAAACAAAAAAAAGGTTTTTCGAAAAACTTCGTAATTTTTTATCTGATCGAGTTTGTTAACAAATTCTTTATAGGACTTGCAAAACTGCATCGTTTGCTGTTAACGGCGTGAAAATTGGTTGACCTATTCAAAAGTTATAGCAGATTAAAATTTAAAAAAATACAATTTCATCAATTCGTTGAAGGAACATCATCGTCAAATAATTTTAAAAGTATATTTTAAATAATGACATACAAACTACTTGTTCATTTTTGTTTGACTTAGTTTGAAAGTAGCAAAAATTTTCTGGAATGGCCTATAAGGTCAACTGTTTGGTCGAATGTTTGAACTAGAAAAGCTTAAAGATGAGTATTTGAGCTTTTATACAACTTTTCGAGTTTAAGGAATTTTGAATTTAAAGTATTTTTTAACTTAAGGAGTTCAAAAACACATCAATTAATCACAGCGGGAAGTTTTGGGGATGGCCTGCATGTCAACTGATATTTTTTACAATATTTCTCAAAGTAGGTAAAGTAAATTTATATATCGATAATTAAAAAATCTAACCAGCTGTTCAGCTTAGAAACTAACTATGGAGGACGAATATTGCTTCACGGGAAAGTGGTTCTGAAATGACACACTATTCACACATATGTACACTGGCTTCACCCTATTTGGTGGGCGCTGTTTACCTTCTTCTTTTGAGACTCCTCTTCCGTCGGCCGCTACACTCGAACTGACAAATTAGGCCTTTTTTTAGTTTTCTCCTTGCGGGGAGAAGAGTATAAGAAACCTAATGAGCTGCCACGTACCCGTGTGCGTGGGGTGTGTCCGACTTTCACGGATCAAAGACCCCCAAAGCAACATGTTGAATGGCTGTTGTCCGTAGCCCCCATATATTGAGGCTTTGAGGACTTCGTCTATCGTGGCCGATCGGCATGGGATGCAGTCGGCGCGTGATTGCCCTATGGATGCCACAAGGTGGGCATCTCGGCATAGAAAATCACGTGGACATTCAGCATGGGCTGAATTCCCTAGCGGAGTGCCGGGATCGCGTGGAGCGCACCGGGTAGTTAACCGTTTAATGTCGTAACATGAGAGTGTCTGCGCCTGGATTTCTGACATATTTTTATTGATTTCTATTAGCCTTTCGACCTCAGAGGTGAGTTCGTCAAGTGGATCTGAAAGAATATTCCATGGCCTTTGGATGAAATAATGTGGAAGAGGTGACTATTGTATTGTGTGAGGTGTTAATTCGCGGAAATCCATACGCGTCTACTAAGACGACGCTTGCCTGCAACATGCATTAACAATGCATGCTGCATGTTAATGCATGTTGCAGGCAAGCGTTTAAGAGGTGACTAGTAATATATGACTGACTGTAATAATGGGTTTGGTTGATTTGCAGCTATGTCCAAGAATTTTTTCGACATATCTTGAATGTGTTTGGAGATTGTATGAAGTTCTAGATCCCTATGAAATATGTTCTTCCGGACGTACCAAGGTGTACCGGAAGTTCTTTTGCAGAAGTTGTTTTGCAGAATTTGAAGTTGGTAGAGTGTGTTTGGGTCTGCGTGGGCGAAGACTGGCGCCGATTACATCATCACCGGCCGTAAAGTATGCATTACCTTGCATACCTTGTAAAGTATGCATTTATTCCTAAGACTCAATTTGCTCTTTTTTACCGATCATACCACTAAGAAGTGATAGGTATAATTGAGCATTTTTCCTAACACCTTCGATGTAATCTTTGAAATGTAGATATTTATCAAGCGTGATTACTAAATATTCGTAATCGTGGTGCCACAGAATAGGTGAATCACACATGCGAAAAGTTGGGGAGTTGTACGGTACATTCTTTCTTTTTGATTTTACTGTATTTAAAGAAGATGGCTGCTGATTTTTTCGGATTTACCTCGATTCTCCAGGTTTGGAACTAACGCGTCAGTCCGTCGATAGCCTTCTGGAGGCGAGGAGTGATTTGTCTAAAATTGCTACCGCGCAGGTATATAGCGGTGTTGTCGGCTAAGGGTGCGAGTTGAATGCCTATTTGCGGACGCGGGTTGTTGTTGGTGTACGCGGAGTACAGCAGCGGTGAGAGTGTGGTGCCTGGAGGAACTCTGGCTCCGATCAGTCTTTTGGCGGATATGCTATTCTCATGCCGGAAGGAGAAGTGTCTGTTCGTTAAGTATTGCTGGATGATGAAGACAAGACGATCTGGGACTTGTAGTTGGTGGAGTTTATAAATTAGGCCTACGTGCCATACTTTGTCGAATGCCTTAGCGACATCGAAGAAGACCGTCACTGTTTTATATTTGCGTTTGAAGCTTTCCGAGATGTGTTCGACTAGTCGGAGGGCTTGATTGATTGATTGATGATCAGTCATTTCCAAATTAGGCCGGACGTGTTCCGGCTCCGGTAGACGGGAGTGCATTACCCTCTCTAACGTGCGGCCAACCAGCGCCTCCCACAGGAGATCAGCTTCTTCTTTATTTATCAAATATTACATTATTTACATATTTAATCTATTTAAACACAATCATATATTAATTTAAACTTATTTTCGATCGTGTCCGTATAACCATATTAACTAAGAACACCTATACTCGTATATAATTGGTTGCGTACGGACACCGTGAACAGCTATGATTCCGATTTCCCTTTATTTTCTCTCGAGATTTGTCCTTTATATCATCTCCGTATGTGATAGCTAGCTGGCTGCATACCCAAAATGTCTAATTTTCCCGAAATTGGGCCTTACAACCACATATTTCCTGCTGTTACCAAACGTCTCGGATATACCTATCGAGTATGTTTTAGGACATACTGACGGCCTATAGGACTTATTATAAACCGAATATATTCATTCGACATTTAAGGGAATATAAAATACACAACAAAACTATTATTTATTGCCTATCTGAAATACTGCTTATGTGCCCGCATTGCTTATCCCCTCTCTACCTGCTATGCATACCTATCTCGCTTTATGCATCTCTTTCACTTAGGATGATGCAATACCTAGTAAAATTGCAACATGCAATTACAAATGTGAATTTTCTATGTTATTATATACAATTCAAACTAAAATAAACTGAATTTTAATTTTATCATTATGAAACAAAAGTTATTACAGTTTTAATACACTTTTTACGGACACGGTCGCCTATAACACACATATTTACATATAACATCACTATGTAGCGTAATTATAATATACTATATTTTACATACGATAACGTTATATTTATAACTAAGCTATACAAATGTATGTATTCTTTACGCTAATGTACTGAACTATAAGCTTAAATATGCTTTTACTATTAAAATCCGGCTAAATTCTCGTAAAATATAATCTAGCTATATTATATACGACTTAAACTATTTATTTCGTGATAGCGTCGTCCGTAACAGCGACGTTAATCGTTGTTAACTGATTCAAAGTTAGATGGTTCGTTTGAGAGATATCGTTAACAAAACGTTTCCAAAAAAGTATTTTATTGAAATAATTTCCTAGCTTCTTTTTGGGTTGATGTTTGGTGTCGGTCAACTTTCTTTGCTTATAAAAATTGAGTCAAATGCCGCAAAGTAGGTAAAAATCGAATAATATGTTCGATAGACATCGTAGTTAAAAATTAAAATAAAATAGGTTTTTTTTTAAATAAACTTAAATGTTGGAGCTCGAAGAGTTGAAAAGGTATTAAGATTATATTTAAGAGCTTGCACAAAAACCGTTATTTTGAGTTGAAACTTAATAATTTATCGCTAGGTATATTTTTGAAGACTTTGAACTCGAAAGTAGCAAAGATTTTCAGGCATGGCCTATAAAGGCAACCGTTTTTCTACTTTTTGAGCTAGAAAAGTTTAAATTTAAGTCTTTTGCATGATACAACAATATTTTTGAAATTGAGGAGCTCAAAAACACATAGATAAATATCATAGTGGAAAGTTTTAGCGATGGGCTGCAGGATCAACCGTTTTTTAGATTGCTTTTTTGATTTTACTATCAGCTTAATATCTCATTTTTAAATCCATCCGGTAGGACTAAGACTTTTACCTGAAAACGCTACGGTTCTGGGCACCGAAAAACTATGTAATTTTTGCTGATTAAGTGATAACTTTCTGAAATTCAAATTTTATTTCGTTTCGCCTTTTGTTCACATATTGTGATACATAAGAAGTCCACGATTTAGTTTACTTCATTTTTTGATGAAATTTATTTTGTGTTTGACATTTAGGCATATTATAATTTGTTTCTCCTGATTTATTTTTTTGAAATTTGTGCCTCTTTGTATATTAACGTCAAAGGTGTGCTGTACTTTTTGTTATTTTATTTATTTTTTAACTGTATTTAGTACTTAGAGCTAAAAATAATAGCAATTTATTTATTTATTTACCAATATAGATGAGTTTCAATGGTTTTGTGTGAATTTATTAATTTTCTATATGACGCAGTTTGGAGCCAATAGCTCATAGTTCTATTTTTTGGGATTCTTTTAGCCTTTTGCCTTGCTTTAACATCTGTTATATGAGTTCAGTTGTTACACTGTACGTCGACAGCGAACTGTCTCATTCGCTGTTTTTTAGATGCTTAATACTTATTTATGTACTTATCTTCATTAGTGAGTGCCGTTCAGAATATTTTTACCATCAAATTTTCAATTAAGTAATAAAATACTCACCATTGTTCGCGATATTTAGATTCGAAGGTCTGACGCACATAAGCTGCCATATGTTAAATCTATAACCATATAGCGCAGTCTGATCACGGTCGGACGAGCGCCACCGAGTAACGGTGACCATGTGTGACCATGAAGTTTTCACAGGGGAAATGTTGGAGGCCACACGTGGTCAGGCCTCAATCCTGATGTACCTATAAACCGGACGGAAAACACTCCGAGCGCATGTACGCGCCCGTGAAACGGGACATAAAATCACACATCTAACGCCAACGCGATTTGCGCAAGACCTGCGGTTTATTGGGATAAGCCTCTGGTCTCTATCGACGGCAGCCGCGACTATTCGGGAAGAAACCCTCTATCGGAAACGTAGTTAAATGTCTGCAATACTTTCAGCGCGCCCGTCGCAAACCTTTACCTATCTTAAATGTTAAACGTCTACGGTCGTTCGCGTGTTAAGAGCAGATTCTGATAACTTTCAATTAGGAGACAATTGAAGGAGAAAATATCAAGATTTTACACAATAAATATGTTTTTTTACAATATTTATTTTAGGTATATAGTGATTTGTTACAATACATTGTATACTGCTCTACCGATAAACTACAAAATCTATGTAGTTGTTCTTAAAAAATAACGTCCATAAGTGCGTCTTAAAATCAGTTGATCTATTCCAGAAATAACATTGGAGAATTTTTTTTCCAAAAGTTTCTTTTAATATAATTATTTAAATTGATCATCAATAAATTTCAAAATCTAATAAGCTTTTTTCCATAAAAAAATCTTAGGTTGGTGTAAGATACGTTAAAATCGGTTTATTCCTTCGAGAAATATCGTTAACGGAAAATTCTGAAAAAGGCTTTTTCATTATAATATAAGAGTGGATAATATAAATTTGATGGATTGATGTTTGGCACTCGATCACCTTTTTCTGTTTAAAATACTGCGTTAAAAGCTTTGAAGCAGATCAAAATCTAACAACGCGTTTGAAAGATTTCGTGATTGATTGAAATCTTAGAAAAAGCTCTATTTTAATATATAGATTTTTGAATTGAAAAGTAAATCACAATCATAGTTATTGATTAAGAGACAAATATGATCATAAATCACAATCACGGGACTGCTGACGGAAAGAAAAACTCAAAACTGTGAAATAAATATTTCAATTTCAAAAACAATAATAATATTGCAATTGAATTTTCAATTTAAAAATATAATTTTCATATACAAATAAAGCTTTCAATTCTAAAAACTTTTTCCATTATTCTATTTAGGCGTCATACCTGAGCGTTACTAATAACCAATAGACACCAGTTAGTTTCCGAAATTATTTATTGATGTTGCTGTCACCATGTTTTTGAAACATTTGATGTTTATATGGTTTTGGTCGTTTTACACATAAAATATTTGAGAATAAAATAATACGACGTAAATTGAGACTCGTACAAAAAAGAATTGTTCGTGGAAACACGTGAGGTTTTATAAAAAAAAAATATTTTAACTATGAAACATTTTTTTTTTATTTTCAACTTAATTGTAGTACCAAAATTTAAGACTTTGTAATTCGTAAATTAAAAACACTAACCACAACGTAGTTTTAACATCTGTCCGTACTCCGAGCAATGTGCTAATATTTCTATTTTACAATAATGAAAATTGTATGGACGATAGTCAAATAATTTTAACTTAGATACATATTCTGCAATGTGAAATTTTCAACAAGAACTAAGGACGTGTCCTCGATATGCATATACAATTTATATGTACACATAGACCGCTACGTGTCTATAAATAAATTATATTACTGGAGTAGACGAGCGCGCGAACATTAATATGTCGGTGACGCGAACTCATAAGATTTTACCAATCGTCCAAAGCGCTTAAAGAAGTTTTCATTTCAAAAACTTGCAGCATTCTTTTCCCTTGAATCAAAAACGGTTCGCCTGCCGCGGTGTGGTGTTAGCAATTAAGATATTTTTATGGCGGCCGTTGTGCTTTTATTGCAGATCGTTTAAATAATTTTACGATATCGCGTTTCTTTACGTACCCCCCCTTCAGCAGAAACAAACAGATTTTCTTTGACACGCCACCGGGAATACTAACGCTGGACGCGGGTGGGTGCACAATTTATTCATATTTTTTAGTTGTCAATAAAAAGTCTATATAGTACCGAGTGTTGTAGTTTTTAAGTATTTTTGAAATTGCATCTGATACTTTACTCTGATATGTTAACTAACTACATGTTTAATTTGGTTTTATTTTTTACTAAGTGGATGTTATTCAATAAAATTATTTTTGTCTTCATTAATGAGTCCATCAATTCATTTTTGCTATACCTATTCATTTGATAATGCTATATTAAAAACATTATTTAAGTCTTTCACATTATTACGATTATTTTGAAGTATAGTAACACCCGATACATCATAAATTTGTATGTTGCTCATTTATATTGCTACATAGTTGAGGTGAAGAGATGGGTATTTTAATTTTGGTATAAGTGGGTTTTCTTTATATTATTATCATAATAAAAAAATTATAAATTATTTATTTATTTTTAAATTTTTAATTAAATGTTGGGGTATACATTATTCATATAAATTTGAAATAAGTCTAATTCTAACCAATTACTCGACTTACAATATAGATATATATAAAAAGTAAACTGACAGAGTGATATATCAATGCACAACCCAAAGTACGTAGTAGTCTGGAAACTGTAAATTTCGCTCCTAGATTCCTCTAATAACGTAGGCGAGTTCTAAGAAAGTGTTTTTAGAAATTCGAATCCTAAAGCAGTGAAAACAGTGATGATATCCTTTTGTATAGAAAATCAAAACCGCTAAAGCTATTGAAGTCAAAAATTATGTTTTAGCTAATCATTACTAATAAAAAATAGTAATATAAAATATAAAAATAACCACAAAGGGAGTGAAATAATGATTGAGATTTTTATATATAAAAACGAAACCCGTGAAGCCAAAATTCGTACTTTACATGCTTATTGCAAATGAAAAATAAAGTCATATATTATCTTTGGAAAATAGCTCGAATAGGGTGAAATAAGGGATGAAGTGTTTTATGGACAATCGAAACCGCCCTTTGTATTTTGTCCATTTTTTTGCGTTATTGAATCATTTATTCATATTTATAGTTACTATGAAACTGTCTATACATTGCAGGCGTGGGCGAGAAGCTGTCGAAAAAAAAAAACTTAGCTTCTCCTTCATATATCTGACACTAAAGATTATAAAAATTCTTTCACTCATAGAAGGCAACACTATCCCGAGTAATGTAGACCAAATTTTATTTTGACACTACTACCATTTGCTACGACTTCGTCCTAATCTGAACCGTGACTGGTAGAAGAATTGCACAGAGGGCGAGAAGTAGAATTGAAAGCCAAAGTTAAATGATGAGGGAACACATTCTACATTGTATTTCTATTAACCTGTAATCCTAATTAAGCACTATGTTAGATTTATTTTGATTACATATAAAGGGAGATCCAGATTATCAAACTCTTATTCTTGTCATATAGAAGTTGCTGTGGAAATACGTACCATGTGGAAAGATATAGTTTCTGCCTAACCCTTCAAGGAAATAGGCGTGAGTATATATTGGGTATTATTATTATTATTGAAATGCTGCATTTGCTTCTAAATGACACACTTTTTTAATTTCATTCGTAAGGATTTATTTTAATGTGACAATGTTTAGATGCGTTGGTTAATGAAATTATGTTTTGTGACAGAAGGCATATATTTATAGCTAGGTCATAGATTAGTGGGCCACTGGAAGGACGTAAATAAATGAAGCTTATGGTTTCACAGGCATTAAAATTATATCGCCAATTGTCATGAGACTCATTCCCTTATATTAGCGAAAAAAAAATTAAATTCTAATTTATATTTGTTATGCATAGTTAGTCTAGTGTACACTAATTATAGATAAATAACAATAACTAGTAAACTTGTACGAATGAGTTACGCTACACGAGTCGCTTAATTTAATCGGTGAATGTTAATAGAT
This sequence comes from Eumeta japonica, assembly GCA_005406025.1. Classification (NCBI taxonomy): domain Eukaryota; kingdom Metazoa; phylum Arthropoda; class Insecta; order Lepidoptera; family Psychidae; genus Eumeta; species Eumeta japonica. Next base: position 51,953 of record BGZK01001788.1, read on the forward strand.
TTTAAAATATTGCGCAAGTCTAAAACGATTTCGTACACCGAGCGTTTCGTATTGATAATAAGAATATGAGAATATTGTAATGAAAAAATCCTATCCTAGAGAAATGCAGTAAATAAATGATACACACGATAATTAAATGATATAATAATATATGAAATTGGTTGGTGATAATGTACTGTTTGTCCAATATTGTACGCTATGTTATCGAGTAAGTTTAATACAAAAGTAATTAGACGTATCTACTATTGTAGCTTAATTATATTAACAGATGTGATAGGAAGCTTATCTCTTTAAATAGTTTAATGACGCTAATGATGCTTACAATTATAGCGACACCAGTGCGCTGTCCTATATTATATATAATAATATTATTTCTATTATTAACACAAGTTCTATTATTACTATAGTAGTTTTATGTGTCATTACTAATGTATAAATTTAAATATATGTTTGATTCTTAATTTGTGTGTATTCGATCCGGAATACAGGCGAACTAACCCATGAGTTTTTAGCTTAATACACATAAATCATTCTGCTCCGTGACTCAGAGAGCATGTTATTTCTTTGTTCTCGGGTGCTGTTATTAGATTGTTGACAACGGTCACTAGGAGCTGTCAATGGCGCAATGGATCAACGTGGAAGGCTAAACGGCTGAACTTGAAATAAAAAGACTGAAGGAGATCAAGTCTTAGCAGTTAGATGATTAAAAAGTGATACAACAATTTTATCTTCATGGCTTGATATTTACAATGGATCTTATGAAAATTGACATACATATGTCATTTTCTCTTTAATTTATTAAATAGCCGTAATGTTTGCTTTATATTTTTTTACAGTTAAGCTTATGTTTTTAAACTAAATAATAAACAATATTAGCCACCCTTTCATCTTCCTCTTACTTTATGCTTCATTTTTCAGACTAATTATTCGCTCTCCGGTTATTCGATTTTATATAGTGGATTAATTCATTTGTTAGTGTGATATAAGTAGATATATATATGTATATGCAGGATTTTGGTTATGTCTCAAAGTTAGGTCTCAAGTAAAATTTTGGGTATTTTTAATACTAATTCAAAAATGGGTTACATCGTCGGCGCCCTTCACATCAGCGACGGGCGACCCGAGCCTGGACAATGACTGAGAACGAAACTGCAATGGTTAGGATCGGGCTGGACATGGGGACCGACGATACAAAGAATTTCTATTCTACTTTCGATAATGTTATTTCTCCGTTGAGCACGTCGAATGCGTTCCGCAGTACTTTTCAAAAAGTCAACTTCCACCTAATAGGAATTCAAAATACAGAAACAGACTCAGGTCCGGCGTCCCGGGAGCGAGGCGGAGATAGGAATTGAATTTTGCCCGCGGCGCCGCCGGCTCCATTTCGGTATTGCGACGGGCGGCCGTTGAATAAGCTCTTTATCTGAGGAGCGGAATCAAAGGCACAGAACATATACATTTTTGAATGGATAAGAAATCTGAGAAGAAGGATTTCTAGATAGATCTTGTGGTGGTTTTTGAATTTTTCATTGATCCATTGATCCGTTTTTAAGTGATCGTTTGCTTTATACGATGTAAAATTGTACCGGATCGCCGTAAAGGATCGAGGTTCAAGTCCCTAAAATGCGATGACTAATGGAACGTGGTGTTCATCAAAAATGTCGCGATGTTTTAAAGACCGCACCTAATCGACGCGGCTTATTTAAATGTATGTATTACCAATATAATATTTTTTTGATAATGTTACATTTTAGAATTTGACTTCGCTTACATGCATATAATTTCTTTAATACTATTGACCCTATATTGTGCTATAGAGTCCTATCACCGCAGAGCCACACGTTTAGTCGAATATAGGCTATATATCAAAGTTGTATCAGGATCAGCTGAAATCTTGATAGGAAGCAATTTTGGTAGTGGCATTGAAACTTGAGTAGGACTAGAACCTTTAACTAGAGCGGGACCAAGATTGAATCCGAGAACGAAATTACGATCGTAGGTAGCTGGGATACTAATCGAAGGCATTCCGGTATCAGAACAGAGCAGAGTCAAAATGAAAGACCGGGAGGATAAGCCAAATCAGCATGTATAACTAGAGCTATATAGGAGCCTAATGTGAAATCGACATCGAACTAGAATCGACGCTAATGTTAGTAGAATAAGGGCTTAGTGTAACTTTTAGGGTGGAGCTAGAAAAAAAATCGACATAAAAAATCAAGGAATTTATTATGTATAGGTGCACGCGAAGCCACGAGTATAAACTAAATACATATAATTACATTTACCTATTGCAATGCAAACAGTTTTGGCTCAAACACTTCCTGAGAACTTCCTGTTATACAAATGCTTTTTAAAGTTCTTGTTTTTAAGTAATTGTATAGATTTAGCGCAGCTTTTCTTATTACTGTTCGATTTTCAGACCTTTCAAAGCTTTCCGATGTAAAAACCTTACCAGCAGATTTAATGTTTAGTTTAGATAATAAAAAATTAGTCCTTTTTTATTTATGAGTTACATCAACCCAGTTATTTCTAAAGAACTTGACATATATAATGTAGTGCATTGTTGAAACTCTTCTAACATATAAAATAAATCTATAGTTTGACTTCACAACTAAGTCTAGTTAATGACATAGGTTCTACATATTTTAATTATAAACATTCTGAGTTAAATGCAGGTATATCATTATTGCATTATAGTATTTTTTTAGTATTGTCGAAAAGGCTATATCATTGAACTTTTTCTAACTTTAATGTGCACAGATTTTTAAAATAATTTTGTAACGATCAGTCAACCTTTTTTTATCATATTTGGTAAAGAAATATATAGTGTCAGTGTAGATGATAACACAAAAAAATCTAAGCTGCGACGAGTGTACACCGACTACAAACAAATACAGATTGCAACGAACTTAAATCAGGTCTCTCTGAACCGCAACAATACAGGAAGCGTTCGTTATTTTTCAAAAGGGTAACTCTTCAACTTAACTCTGTTCGGATAGCGAAAAAAAAAGAGCTAAAAAAGCGCTCGTAGCGAGAGAGAAATATGCTGACATCTGTAAATAAGGAAATTGTGCAAGCCGCACGGAAAGGCTGGCGTTCGAGTTTTGCGCGCCGGCCGCGGCCGCCCGCCGCCGCCGGCGCAACGCGGCTTTTGTTCTTCCTTTTGAGAAAAGCCGCACCCGGGCCGCGCGTTCACGCTTAAGCCCTTTCTTGTTATTAAATGTTTTCTGAGGTTTTCTTTTAACGTTACCTCGCTACCGCCAACTCGCACCTATCTTTCTGTTAAAGTTTCAGTGGCGTAATGAAATCGCGGTTCGCAAAGCGATCGCAGCAGTTGTAAGGGCTGTAAAAATAAATCGCTTGTCGCACGAGAAGCATAAATGGTAGTTGTACCGTTTTCTTCAAATATTTATGAGTTTTAGCATTCTAATAAATATAAATTTCAATCCACATAAATATAAATTTCAATGAGAAATCGACATTAGCGTAATAAATATGGACGCTATAATGCTATTGCTTTGTACTTGTATAGAAATATACGTTGATTTGAACAATTCACTGTGTGATTATATGAGAGTATACTAATTGGAGTTTCGCGATAGCATATTTCTCTGACATCGTAACTGTTGGCGTGGTACCACAGCGGATACAGGTTTTACTTCGTGTGATGTCAAAGAAAATTATTGGGATGATACAGCATACGTGTACATAAACCAGAGTTTTTTTAGACAGTTAAATGAATTGAAAAAACAGAAATAATATGTATTTTATTTTTTAATATGATTTTAAAGACGTGTAGTTCTTGGCATATTATAATATATTACTATGACTGCCAATATTAATATTTAGAACACGTTTAGACGTAATTTGAAAAAATAAAGTTATGTAAATTAATTCACTGGAGAACAGCAGTAATATTTATTTCTTTTAAAATAACTTTCAATTACGTAAAGAAAAGAATTTTGATGGGAAACTCCACAAACGAAATCAACATCTGAGAAGCTCCGTGAAGCAAAAACATTGTCCTGGCGAGCTATCAAGGAGCATCAAGAGCTGCGCTCGTCCACTCCACTTACACCAGGACAATGTGATTCCACTTCAATCAAACGGGAAATTCTTGTTAGGTTCCCAACAATAACGGACTTTTTTGTATACTGAGACAACTTTCTAAAATTATTCAAGGGAATACTGTTATGTTGCTTCGTAGAAACAGTTATTATGTAATATTTTTTCACGATATCGGAAAATATAAATCGTTGATTCTCTTTTATCCTATCTTAAGAATATAAATGATATACGTAATAATACACAAACTAAATCGTGCAATTAGGTTAATCAGCAATTATAAGCTTGTTACGTATGAGATTTTCCATTTTTTTTTTCATTCATTTCCATCATATATGATGTAAATATAAAAAATATGAAGCTATTACAGAAATGAAATTCAACAAAAATCAATCTGAATATCTGTATATTTTATTTTCCATAATTTTTTCAATGACAGTATTGTAGGAGAAAGAATTTTGATTCTTTCTTTGTAACTTTTCTATTTGTAAAAGAGTTTCATATCCACATTTTAAGAAAAATATTCGTATCACTAAAATTAGATACGGAAGAGTGAATTATAGATTAAAAAAATAAGAAATATTAGTCAGTATGAATTTATGAAGCCTAGGCCAAGCATGAGTCCGGCCTTAAGTTGCTTAATTTAGTGGCGCGTGTCGGTAAGAGATGGAAAGAGAGAGAAACGGAGAGTCGCTAAGAATTAAATGTAGGAAGTACACCGATTTTTCGTTACGTGACGATTTCTACCAACTCACACCTCCCTTAAACCGCGTTAAGGAACATCATTTCAATAACAATAATAAATAATGAAATAACGCTTATACGAATTTTCGTAGAATTCTGAATCTGGAGTATATAAGTGTGAGTGAGTATTGTAGAACGCCCTCGACACAAACTATAAATTGTTTGTCGTAGGCGTTGTAGTGTCTATTTTCCAGTTACTAGTACTTCAATATTTCGAGTGTGAAATGATTGAAATAATAATCATGAAAGGATTAATAAAGAATTTGTAAAGTGGACATCGAGTTCTTTATTTTCTATCTTCAATACAGAAGATCGTGACAAATCTTTTCTAATGTATGTGATGCAAATGTCTTTTTGCGTGACCCCGCCCGTGCACAATTTCATAATTATTCTTTTTGCGTAACACTCTTTATCACAAAATTCAACATTAAGACATCCATTTGTTTTATCCATACATCTTGTATTACTTTTCATTATATCCATTAAATCTAAACGATAACACATTATTCATTATAAATATAAACAGCCCCATCATCGAACCCTCTGTTAAAAATGTCAAATATTACTCTTTCCTTTTTTAATTTGTCACTGTGGCAGCATAAAGCGTGCTGTTTTATCCGTATCTACCGTTTTATTTATAAGGTGGTAGGGCCTTGTGGTAGCACGGTAGAATGGTAGAGTCATGCTGTGGTTATCTTGGCTGCAACACGAAAATGGACCGGTTCAAACGGTGAACTACAACACTTTCACAGAATGTGGACTTGAAGTAACAGCATCCGCCGTTGTATTTCATCCAGTGACTGAGCGATTCGGTGACCCACTGCCCCTTCATCTCTCCCCACCTTCAATCTCCCTCCATCAATCCACCCTCCATCAGATATGCTATCCCTACCTAAGAGACCGACAACGCTCTAGTAAACCATATGGAATTGCGAGTGTCTATGGGCTGAAATCTGATATATTTTATCTGAAACCTTTTATCTGATAGCTCGCAAGCTCGATTACACCTTGAATATGCTATGAAAAGACAACTTAGTTTATAGAGTATTCCTATGAGTGGGCGATTATGTATATCAAACATTCTCCTGGAATGTTTATATTAAGGTTGGCTTTATACTGTATGTTGTAGAGCCGTGCTATGAACAAATTGGATACAGCAAGAAAATGACCTGGCTTGATCTGTGAGGTAGCATGAATATGTTACCTTACAGATCAAGCCAGTTCATTTTCTGTGAGAATTCACAGAATAAAATTTAAAGTAGTAGCTTCTATTGTTTGGCTTTCGTCCAGTGAATAAGAATTGCCGTGGTACACTCCCCTTCCACAAATATCCTTCTTTATCCTAAAAAGTCGGCGACGCAAACCCCCTTCTGGGGTTGCGAATGTCTATGAGTCCGTTTGTTTTGAAATAAAACATTATTTTATATCAAAACAAAAACATAAGAAAAATGTAATGTTGTTAAGTTATTAGAATATCCATAAAATCTATTAAGTGGCACTTATTGTAGTTATAATGGAGTTTATTGGGCTAATAGGTTATACTATATTCAACTATACATTCGAAGAAGAAAAAACATCATTTAATAGTTACCATTTACACTATCTTGATACTATTTATCAATACAATATCTATTATCGCTAGTAGATTAAACGTGAACTGGATTACGCTATAGAGTTTTCGAGGTCTCTGTATATATCCCGATCACATTGAAGCTTATCTTATACGTTTTAGTACAAGATTCATACGTGTTTATTAGTAAGAACATATAAAGTAATAATAATCAAATTTACGCTGTATAATAAATTTTGTTGACATATAAACTCGTTAAATTTGCACAAGGGTTCTTAGGTTGAATTCAATGGTTTTTATTTATTTATTTTTTGTTTATCGATTACAATTAAATAAACTATTCTAAATAATTTTCATATTAATTATGAACTCACGCCTATTTTTCAGACGACAGACAGAGACTACAGACTTCCACATGTCTCTTTTGTTTCACTGACATCCATAAATCTTTTCAAACAAACTTGTCGCTCTTGTGCCCTTAAAATTTGGTTTTTTTTAATATGCCACCAATTTGGTCTGCAGTGGATTTTCTAGTGCAAAACTTGCCGACCTCTTCATCGCACATATTCACGCCATAGAATTGTTTTATCTGTCTAATTTCATTCATCATTTCCAGATGGACAACCCACCGCAACATACCTTTTTCTACTTGAGTCACTATATCATTTTTTAAACTATATTGCTTTTTAACATCACTATTCTTACATGTATCTTTCAAAATTCCCCACACATATTACACAACGATAAACTTGTACCGAATTGATTCTACTTTCCTTTGTCTTCTGCCATACTCAACTTGGACTACCGTACATACGCGTGGTGATCTAAGCCCATTATGGATAGCAAAACGCGCTTTATTGTGAGATAGTTTTTCTATTCATAATAACAAACAAGAACATCATTAGCTTTATTTTCAGCATTCACTCTCATTCCAATATCTCTATCATATTTATTTCCCGTATTTTTGAAACTACCCAAGTATACAAACTCTTTCATTCGTTCAATACTCTTACACACTATATATGTCGCGTTGAGTCGTGCTTTCGCATTTTTCAAACACCTAACACACATAACCCTAGTCTTGATAATCTTTACTTTTATAACTTTATTGTCAACAGCCTTATTTAGTTACCATTTCCTCTCATTTGCACGCCGACGGTGCAAGGAAATTAAAATCCGCGGCAGTGTATTTATAACCCGGAACACGGATCTACACATTGGTAACCATTTATATATTCTGATAGTCTATCTGAAAAATGTCCAGATAATGAAGCTACCACCTTGGCATCCTCGTTAGCTCTGATCAACGCCAGATCAATAAGTAACGAAGTATAGGTATCTTTTTTTAATCTCATTCACGCAATAATATTGATTCACCTATCTTATATCAGTTTGGAGATATCACCAATTTTATGAATAATGCTCTCAAACATTCAGAGACGAATCGAACCTCTCTAGTCTGCGTTTTGCTCTTCTGGAGAACTAAGTGTGACGGTAATTGAACCTCGTCGCCGCAATCGAGCCTAGAGGTTTAGGTTTCCAGGTACAAAAATTTTCCTTCGACCCAAACACCATTTGATTGCTGTGTTAAAGCCCAGCATAGATCCTCTGGTAACGCCAGGAACTTCCTAAGGTAACATTTTTTTTTTTAATTTTTATATTCCTAGAAATTTGAATATTTTAGGGCAAAAGTAGGAAGAATAAAAAATGGAAACGATAGAAAGTAGAAGAGATGTTGAAATTTTGAGGAGGAAAGAACAAGGTTGAAGGTAACTATCATTCTAGAAAGGAGTAATGAGTGGGATAGACACCAGGTCGAAACCTCCGGATTCGTAGTGCACGTGTGCCTCTGCATTAAGCCGGATAGGAGTTGATCAGGTAAACAGCCCCTGGATTTCATTAATATACATTTCATTGTATAGAAAGTCGTTAAATTGTTTCTACAAGCAGAATAATTATTTAACCAAAATGCAACACTTGTCAATAGGTTGAAATTACATGAATTGTAAATAGGTACCTATCCCTTTGATTGACTCAGATTTTACGTAATTAGATGATTTATACTTTATGGACTTAAACAAGGCTTTGTAAATTTTATGGAAAAAAATCCGTTTCGAACTAAAACCGAGTCACTGGTATTTTCTGTGCTTTATCCAAGGCATTTGATTGCATTCATCATGTTGCATTGATCTGGAAACTACATCATTATATTGTTACGGGTCGATCACTTGGACATCTAGAGTTTTATTTAAGTGGTAGAATTCAAAGGGTTAATGGTGAGAAATAGTTAGAATCTGCAGTCAATATAAATGTGTCACAGTATTCTTCTTGGACCGTTTCTATTCCTATTTGATATAAATGGTTGGTCACATTTTGTTGAGCATGAGCATAGAATTGTACAGTATGCTGATGATACTTCTTTAGTTTTTAAAGTTAATAGGAAACAACTAGCTTTTGATGAGGTAGACACACCATCTCTGAAATAAATGAGTGATTTAGTACTAATAATCTTCTTCTCAATTACAGGAAAACATGACTTGTTAAATTTTCCTTGAATAATGCTAAACTGATCATACGTAATTATCAAGAACGAAATATAGGATATTGTAGACATGACCTTATTTCTTGATCTCACTTTAGATACTAAATTGCGCTGGGATTCTCATATTACGAGATTGGCGAAAAGGCTTAGTTCTGCAGCAAAAGAATTCAGTGGCATACTGTTGAAAGCACCGCGAGACTATATTATTTCAGCTTCTTCGTAGTCTCATGACTTATGCAATTTTATGATGCGACCATGCAGCTGACATTAGCACAATTTTTGTACTACAAAAGCGGGCTGTTTGTGCCACTTATAATTTGAGACCAAAAGTATCTCTCACAAGCTTTTTGAGAAAAATTATGCTTTAATTGTAACTTCACAATACATATAAGAAAATCTGATGATATTAGAAGAAATATAGATTCGTTCCGAAAAATGAGCGACATCCATAATATTAACATTGGACATAAAAACGATCTTGCTGCTCATAAAATCCGTCTAAGCAAAGTTAGTAAATCAATTAAGGGCCAATGTGTGCACTTTTAAATAAGATCCCAGGTCAAATTTGAAATTTGCCATTATATAAATTTAAACTTTTCATTAAACAGAAGTTATATATAAGGGCTTTTATACCGTGTCTGATAGTCTATCAGGTTGCTTCGTGTTATTTCTAAGTGTTGTACTAAATTATTAATTATTCAACACTTTCTGTCCATGAGTTTAGTTTCTACCCATTCTTCAAAAGATTCGTCATTCATTCTTCAAATCAGCATTTGAAATGGGTGGTAATGTTAATATCAAAAACAATTCTTTAATGTCGTATTTCAAATTTATTTTCTATCACCCAAAAAACTATTTTTAATTTGAGTAGATTTGAGCTTATAATCAGATTTGAAAGTCAGATCAATAAAAGAACTAGACGTAGAGTTGATTGTATGTTTTAAAAGAAACATTTGTGAAGATTTAAATGGAAATTTATTCTACAGCTACATGGGCAAAGCCGTAAGTAGTTTAATGTATTTATGACATAATACATTAAACAAAAGTGAATGGTTAAGATTATACATGTATTTATAGCAAGGATACAGACTAGGAATAAATTAAAACGGTTCTTTGTTTTGGCGACTAGTTTGCTTAAGGTTTTTTATATCGTTTAATGATTTTTTTAAATTTATTTTCAGCCAAAAAATTAAGTTAAGATATACGAATTATTGGCGGGCCACGAATTCACTGTAACGCAGTTTTCGTGTTTCCGTAGACCGTAACGCCCTCGCTGAGCCGACTTAGAAAATGAATTAGTCCGTCTCTTCTTCCATAGATGGTGCTACGTATACGTTTTGTAACATCGCCGCTGCATTTTTCTGGTGCTTTCGACAACGACAAATGCATGGATGAATTTTCGAATAGTTGTATTTTCTTACATAAATTGTTATGTCATACTATAGTTACTTAAAAAAAGTAAATAGTATTGACTACTTATTATTGTATTTCCAGTTTTATTATAAATCGTGTTAAACACATATTTTTATGTATTTAACTTGATTTATAATAAACAACATTTATTTGTTGAGTTATCTTTAACTTCCTTAAGAGGATTGAAAATATCAATTTTTCTTATTCCTCTTAAATATTTTTGTATAAGATGTCTACAATTAAAATTTCGGATACAATGAGATATTTATCAGCTGATTGGGGAGTAAAATGTATGCATTTATTTATTTTTTTAATTTACGGAAATTACGAAACGTAACTCGGATTCCAAAAACATATGCTTTTTCAATGTGCATTAAAATTTATATGTCGACGACAAGCATTCGGGGACGTAAATAGAAAGGTTTTTGCATAATAATAAGCTAACTCTGAACCCGATTTTACGTTCCGAGGTGCTTTTGCATTTTTTTTTTTCCTTCAGCTGAGAGAGGAAATGAAAATATGCTAAAACAGTGTGAGGGCATTTTTCACCGCGCCGCGGGGAATTAGTCTCTTCGGATTGCCGGTATTATGCAATTTATTTATGAATTCCATTCTCTGCCTCGTTTTCCTTTTAATCCTTATATCCCGGCGTCGTTAACGCGAAAAAGACGGAGTTTAGTATTTTTTTTTGTTTTTTTTTTTTGGCGGCGAAGGCTTAAGATTTATTTTAATGGCGTCTAGCCGATTGTCGCGAGTTTCAAGAAAAGGAGTTAATTACTTTATAATGGTCTAGCCGGCAAGGCAGTGCCGGAGGCAATTTCGTTTTGAGTATTTAAATAGTATTGACATTTCAAGTTTCAAAGAAGTCATTCTATTTGTTTATTTTTTTTTATATGCACTTGTATTTCTCCTGTAGAATATGTTTTGAAATAAATGAATATTTATCATCTCCAACGACCTCAAGCCTTAATATTTTATATTTAATCCAACTTGATATCTCCATTAGCTCCTGAGCAAAAAGGATTTGTCAGACAGATTAATAAATAAGAAAGTGATTATACAAAGGTTCGGTTTTTTTCCTTCTGAATTACAAATCTCTAAAAGAAATAGTAAACTGTAAATTCATTAGTTCTCAAATAGAAAAATTATGATGTATTATAATCTTAAATACAACACAGAACGTTTAAGGAACAAGCAAAAAAAAAATAGTTTGTGAGTATTATACTACTGAAAAAGGCCCTCTGAACGTCTCACTTTCAAAATAATCATCGAGCCATGGAACTTTTCGAATAAACAAATATATTTTGTATGAAATAAGTTTTTCTGAAGAATATTCAATTCAGGTAGGGTAAGGTAATTCATTCATATCACTGATATAGGGAATATGTGGACCATACCCTGCAATGGAACCTTACATGCCTTTCATAAAGTAGACAGACCTGGGATGGTTGTTGAGCGCTATAAGATTATTTATTAATCTAGCTTGGTGACTGGCACGTCGCCAGCCGGGACCTATTGAATATTGTGCCTTTTGAAGTAAGGATCTACTCGAGATAGATATTATTAAATTGGCTACGGTATTTTGGACCACTATAAAACAAACAGTGTTATTTAATTGATAACGACTTACCAATAATTTAAATGTAGTTTTCGCATGTCTACAACATTGGTTATAATTGATAATATTTAAATTTTCCAACATGACATATTAAAAATGTTTGTTTTTATCTCGTATCCAAAATGTTTATATGAAATAAATTGAAAGGTTTCCACAATTTTACACAAAAACTGAAATTGGTCCAATGACTTCACTAATGCCTTGTATTTTGAGCTATAAAATATTTGATACACTTGACAATCAAGCAAAATTCAAAATCCGATATTTTTTTAAGAGAGTATATTAATAGTTTTGCTTTTGAAATAGGACAAATTACATCATTTGGCTGCTAATAATGCTTAAAGAAGCAGACCTTTATTTTGTTATGAAAACAAATATAGTAAATTTATTATATCGAAGAAAAAAATGCATAAGGTACTCGTATTTTCAACTTAACTTGTTTAATTAAATAAAAAAAATTACAAAAGTTGCAATTATTGTTATTTACAAAGGCTTAATTAGAAACTTCTAAGTCCACCGATCACATCAATAGTTAAAATAAACAAATAGCCCACGACAGTTATCCCAAAACGTCGCAAGATCGGAATAGAAATAAAAAAAGCCAAGGAGAAAAGCCGTAAAAGGAACACGGGCACTAAAGTCGTACCAAAAAATGACGCGAATAATCTATTGGCGTAAAATAGCCATTGGCATCGGTATTATTGACGTCTTTCCTAAATTAGTCAGAAAACAAATGTGAAATTTCAAACGCCAAACTATTTTGCTAGCAAAAAAGAAGCACAATAAATGTGACAGAAATTGCCTACATTTAAAAATGTGATGTAGTATACAGTGAAGATCATAGATGTCGCTATTGGGACTGCGTGGGAATGATTGTGCTAATAATTTATTCCACGTGAAATTGAATACTACTTACTCAACAAAGGAAAATGAGGCTACTTTCTTCATTAGAACCATTGCACAATAATGTAAAACACTACTAGAAGCGTTAAATTTTCGTTATAATGGACAGATCTATGTAGAAAATAACAAATTCCTTTTAAGTGAAACCCGCGCGAGTGGGTGTTTCATTAGAAGGAACTGATTGAACGAGGAAAACCGACCTGCTAATTCTCACGTCTTTTTATGATGACTTTTTAATGAAAATTCGAGATGCAAACGAGCTTGTAAACCGCCATATGAGGTCATCGTTGGCCATGGACGCTCGCAACTCCATAGGACTCACTAGTGCGATGCTGACTTTTTAGAAAAAAATAAAATAACTGATGGAGGGGGAGTGGGCCACTAGACCTCTCACTCACTGGACGAAATGCAATAGCAAAAACTGTTATTTCACGTCTGTATTCTGTGAGAGTCAGTCTATTTTCCTGCTGAAGCAAATGACCATAATATGGCTCTACCATATGACTTCATAAAATCTTATTAGAATTCATTTGCACAAATGTAAATCTTGCTTAGGAAAGTTAAACTGTTAATTTAGTAATATATTTTATTTTCATACGATTAAAATACACTATTGTGTATATTCTACAGCTTATATAATAGTTTGGTAAACTAATAGGTATATTTACAGTGATGTGATTAATGTTTTCATTTATTTAATAAAAATGCTAATTATAGAAACACATTACATGTCTAGCATACGTTTGCATGGAATTACTTCATTTTGTAGTATGAATGCTTAGCTTAGGTTTCCAACCGGAAAATACCGAATTCGGTCCTGACCACGCGCTAAATGACCAGTAAGTTATTAGCTTAAACCATATTAAATCACTCGCTCTGTGTCTCGGACTACATTTTAAGCCGTTGGTCCCGGTTTGATAACGGCGGTCGTTGGCAGTCCTCCTTGCTAGCCCTTTTAAATACGAAAACCTTAAATCTGATATGAAAAAAAAATGTGGTAGAGTTTACTACTGCAATGGTATCTTATTATAAAAATGAAGAGCAATCAAACTGCTTTGTTGCTGAAGATTGGCATCTTTTTAAAATATCTGTCTATATTAGTCGATTTTCTAGCAAAGTCTTTTATATTTAAAACTAGATTACACCACGCATGAACATAGAATGAATTCATTCATTTTGTACATCGACTAATGAGTCGATGTACAAACGCTCATGCTGATCGCACTCTCGATGCCGATTTGCTTCACTCTCGACGTCCATCACATTTCCGCTTTTAATTCCGAGCTCGGTCTTGATTTAAAAAGATTCGATCCCGGTCCCGCTGTCAAATCTGATTTCTGTACTCATTCCGATTCCAGTTATACTATTAATTTTAATTTTAGTCCCACACTAGATTCGTTTTCGGTTTTCGGGCGAGCTCAATAGCTTACTGTCACTTTATTTTCGAACGGTTTGAGTTTGAGAGTAGTATGAAGTTTCAGGGGTGGGTTGTATTGTCAACCGTCTTTCAAATTTTAGAGTTCGGAAAGCTCAAAAACGCATATACGATTTTATAACGTAAAAAGCTCAATAACTCTATAAATATTATAGCAGGAAGTTTTAGGGATGGTTTGCAGGGTTAACCGATTTTCTGATTTTATTTTTGAAAATAATAGCATTATTTATTTTTTATGATATTGTATGACAAAAAAAAAATATCAATATACAAACAATTGATTTTACAAATTGATTTACATTTGTCAGTATTAATTTTGGCTGTAGTTTTCCATGTCATAAATTATGTAAAACTAAACTATTTTTTTCTCATGTAGAAGTGATTTTATTTTGCAACGTAATTTCGTAATTTTGTATCGGCAAGGAAACACAAATTTCTATACATACATACATATATATATATATATATATATATATATATATTATATATATACAGTTAAATTAATCAATTAACTAGCAATGTACACTCACTCTATGACCATCGAGAATTCAAAACATTAATTAAAAAAGAAAGTAGCAACAGCCTTCGAACACCTTTTGAAATATTTTTTTTGCGATGACTTCAAAAACAATTATTTGTTTTCGGGGTCAGTTCCAGCTAAAAATAAATCAGACATAGCTATATCCCCTTAAAAAATCTCGTTTTTGACTCAATATTTAACATTAAATATATATATGCTTATTGATTAAATGTTTTTTGCCCTGTTTTATCTGAAACCGACAACAAAAACAACTACTTCGTTGTTTTGAAGTTTATTTAAAGAAATATTTAAATAAATTTACGAAGCGGTCAATACATTTTTTATTTATTTTATTACACTTTTTTTATTTATCGAGTATGAGGGCTGCTATTTATGTATCTAGAATTGGCCACATACAAAATTAAAAAAAAGGAATTACAAAATCGAACTCCTTGGAAGTATAATAGTTTGTTTTATGTAACTATCAATTGTTTTACAATTGTGGCGTCATTTTGGAAATCGCCTGTCCTTATCACCATAGATTTGACTCGAGAAAATTTTCGTAAGATGACTTATTATGATTTTCGGCATGAGCTAACTCAAAAAAAGTACTTCGATCAATTCACTTTGACTTCAGGGAATAAAGCTCCATTAAAAATTATTGTGTATCACTAGTTTAGTGAGTTTAATCGTAGGCGGTCTGTGCTCACAGATGAATTTAAAGAAGGTCGCCCTAAATCGGTTGTTGTACCATAAAATATTGTTGTTGTGTGGAAACTAATAATGCAAGATTTTCATATTACATATCTCGAGATAATAACATCTCTGGGCATAAATATGAAAAGCATACATAAGATAGTACTTGGAAATTTTTCTGTAAAAAAAATTTGTTCGCGTTGGATTCCACACAACTTGAGCATTGATCGAAAACAGGCTCGTGTCATTGGTGCAAAAAAATTATAAAAAAATACAATCAAGTTACGTCAAAAGCTGTTTATAATATCTACATATGTGATGAATCTTTGATCTATACGTATGACTCCGAAACTAAACAGCACTCAACGGTGTGGGTCTTCCAAGATGACCTAAACCCAATAAAAGTGATTCGAAGGAAATGCTTGCCTGTTTTTTTTGATATAAATGGACTGTGGTTACAGTGACACTAGAGAATCGTAGAGCGGTTAATTTGAAGTGATACACGATCATTTGTTTGCCAGAAGTGTTTGAAGAAATAAGAAAGAACAACCGACAACGCAGAATTATTCTTCATCATGACATTCCTAGTTATCACACGTCATCCGAAACAATTCGATTGTTCGAAAGTCAAAACATAAAATTGATGGATCATCCGCCGTTCAGCTCCGATTTGGCACTCAACGATTTCTATTTATTCCCAAGCGTGAAGAATAAAATACGTGGTCAACGTTTTTCGAGATGCGAAGTGGCTGCTAATGCGTTCAAAATGCACGTTTTGGATGTACCTCAATCAAAATGGAAAAAATATTATAAAAATTGATTTCAACGTGTGCAAAAAAGTCTATCGATCATCATAGCGAATATTTTGAAAATCAATAAAACCATATTAAATAATAGATGTTTGTTTTTTTTTGTTTGTTATTCCGGACACGCACTTATAATTATAACTTTCTAATTCATATTGTTATTCTGCATGTGTATTAAGCTATGTTTAATAAAATGGGCCAGGTATCTCCTTTACTTTTATAATAAACAAGTAAAAAAGCAGTTCCGATCTCCAATTTATTATACGCTGGTGATCATTCCAGCCTCTTCACATTCTAAGTTGGAGTGTAACTACCAAATTATTATTATATATACTATAGTAATTATTTTTATTCTTTATAATATGTAAAAATAGAAATCGCTCCACAATTGACGAAATTATAGCTGAATCACTGATAGCCTTAGCGCATGTCGTGACATTTCCAGTAAGCCCGAATACGACTAGGATACAGTGTTTTAGTATAGAGTTCCGGTGCTTACTTTCTGATCAGCTCCGTGGTACCATTTTAATTTAATTTGTTCTGTTAATCTAGCTAATCTGTTAATAACACTTAATTGAGGTGTCTTATCGCCAACTGTGAAATACTTATCATTAAGGAGTTCCGGTGGCCATCTGTGGCCTTCTTCATCAGATTCACATTATTAAATGATAATTCCTAAATGCTAGTGCTTGAGTTATAGCTGAAAACAAAATCGCTATACGGGTCCTTACGACATTTTGGTATGACTCTCTATTCGTCATGAATTTCATCATTAGAAATAAATTTGAAGATAATGAGATTAATCAGGAAGTATATGCTTTCAAATAAAAAGAAATCCAAATCGGTTAATAAGTGATGGAGTTCTGAGATAACAAATATAAAAAAATACAAGCGATACAAAAACTGCCTCCTTTTTTTGAAGAAGGTCAAAAACTTAGAATTAACTAGCATTGAAATAAATGTGAATTCATGAAAAGGCACAAATCAAGGCCAAAACTTGATGATATCAAGTTTAACTATAAAAACTCATATTATCATACAGATGTGATGGAAAAAATATATTCGTCATTCTCTTAATTACTCGAATGTAATTATAGTAATTCCGACTTTTGGAAAAAATATATAGCTAAGTGTTTTTTTAATCTATTTTTTCATGTAAACAGACATTTCAAGCTTTTTAATCGTTGCTTATTTTGGAAAATTTACATTTAAAAATGTATTTTATAACGATAGTTTTAATTCCAATGATAAGATTGGCTTTTTTATTTATTCAGCGAGAACAATTTTTTTATAGATGTTTTAATTTTAGTGATATAAAATAAGGTGCTCATAAATATTACAATTGACTAACTTCATTTCTTCTTAACACATAAAGAAATTTTACGACTTTCTAATATTTATAACAATGTACATATCACGTTAATGATAATAGAATTTTTAATTAAAATAAGAAAAATGTTACTTCTAGAGTACACTTTAATTGATATTTTGATTTAAAATTAATTTTATGTAGTGGTAAATATTTTGTCTCGCACATGGCGATAGGGCGCGAGAGGAAATTGCGATATTCACCGCCCCCCTTTTTTTGCGAATTTTATTTAAGTGGACTATGTATGCGGCCAAGCACACCGGCGAATTTAACATACAGCTTAGATTAAATAATTCGGAAAGTTCCTGGAGCACAATGCACGCGATCGTCCTGAGGAATAAAATTGCACGTACTTCTGGGCTACGGAGTAGAATAGCGTCTCGACTGCATCCAGATCCTCATCAGAAACTGTGGATATTTATATGCGTATATGTTTAATTACACGGAGCAAACGAGTTGGTGTCCGGCGCGGTGGACATGTCAAGCCACTATATCGAAGTGAGGTGCGGAGGGTAGTATGTGAAGGAATGCGCACTGGAAATCTAAACTGTATGTAAAAGACAAATATAGAGATTTGACACATTCATTTTAAATATCAATATAATATAAAATGAAATTAAAATTATTGAAATCTTTTATTTCCTGCTAAAAAATATATAGATAATTTTAATTTGCACTAAAATTATTTATTAATAAAAATGTATATCGAAAAGCTTGTCGCGATGTTTATTCATAATTGAAATATTTGTTTTAAGGAGTAGGTTCAGCAAATCGCTCGACAAGCTTTTATATCGCTTATGAATTTAAACAGATTTATTGTAGATAAGCACGTCTTTATTTATCGTACATTAATGATGGCATTTCCAAAAAGCAGCCCTTTTTTACTGAGTGCAAAAATTGGAGGAGGTTTAACATTCGTCTGTATATGTATTTTTTATGTATATTCAGCGATAATTTCGTCAAGTGTGGACTGATTTAGAATAATTGTTCATTAAACAAAATGAAGGGTAAGGTATGTCCTATAATCACGAAATTAGGATTTGACAATGGGTTCCGAGGGAAATCAAGGGATACCCTCAGTTATTATAGGCACGCATAGTGTTTATGAACTCTTTTCCTTTAGTTATTCAAGCTTTTGCATATGGGAATCATCATCTCAAGCTACTGAACTGATGATGGAATGCAAAGCACTCCTTAAAGGCTAAAAATCAGAGGACAATACTACTATTTGTCAACAAAAACTATTTTTCAATGCCCATTAGTAAAACCAATTCTATTCACAATCAAAATTAATTACTTATTTACTTAAGTAGATTAGGATACTATAAATGAATAACCATATCAACGTACTTATTCATTTGTATAATTCCAAATTAACATTCATTCAATCTTGCAAGAAAACATCGAATAGAGATAATATAATAAATAGAGATAACAGTAGAAATAGGACAAATTAATTTAATGTGAAATGGAATGAAAATGTGATCTGTATGAATTGTAGCGCTTTTATAATAATAAAGGACGAGAATAAGGCGGAACTTGCTACAAATATTCTCTACTGTGAAAGTACTAAGCTCCAAGTTACCTTGGAAAATGATGCACTTACTGGTTGGCCATCCATTTATTTGGACCGCAACATATTGGAACCTTCTGGTAGACAGTGCGCCTGGGATGAAATAAATGGTAAGCCATTCTCGAGCGGCTATTAGAGGAAGCACCCGACACTACTAATAAAAATAGACTGAGGACTGCTCTTATGTCAGAATCCGGGGCATGGATGCATGCGCTACCGCCACCCAATTACAACTCATTTCTGGAGTACAATTCTCTTCGGGCGACTGTGGCACTTCAGTTGGGCTGCAATGTCGGCGAACCACACTTATGCATTTGCGGTTCAACCGTAGAGGCCAACAGCTGAGTTTACGGGTTGAGTTGTCAACATAACTCTGGTAGATTACCGCGCCACCATGGCTTTAAAAATATTATGCGGCGCTGCTGATCTTTTCCAACATTCCATGCATGCCTTCTGAAATTAGCCGCTCGGATGATAAGTAACCTGATGAGTTAACGTCAATCTCTGGTAAAGAGGACGCTGCTTATTCTGGGACGCCATAAACGTCAACACGTTAACAGTGTTCTAATTACTACCTCAAGAGCAGCAGCCTTTGAGGCCGAATTTGCCGACAAACAAAAACACTTGAAATACAGCTTTCTGAAAGACAACTTTTTATATCGGTCGTTTAGGAAACTCTGGCTCATGAGGCAGTGGGCCAAAGTCCTTAAGGGAGTCAAAGGAGAAACTTAGAAAAAAGAAAGATTTTTTTTTATAACCATGATATGAACCATAAGCAAAGTATCCGAATGAATTACAAAGTGGATATAAAAAAAATCGTCTTCAAAAAGCTGTTCAAATATTTAATTGAACAGACTGTTTCAGCGAAAGCAAGGCAAAAGAACACATAATCTGTAAACATTAAATAAAATAATTATTTCCAGACTATTCAGAAGAGTAGACAAAAACTACAAGTTTTTATCTAATACAAATATGGCATATCATTTGCTTTAATGACATCCGTCAAAATTTTCATATAAGCTTGTCAATTTTAGGTACTTAAAATTTGTCCCTTTTTTTAATATACCACTAATTTGATTTTCTGTCTATATTTGATTTTCTAAGTTATTCCTTCTCTTCCTTTTTTTTCATTACGCCCATTCGCAAAATTGATTTGTATGTGATAGTATACTTTCATTCATCCTTTTCAATGGTCTAAACTGTAGCAACATACCTTTTTGTACTCTAGTAACTAGATCTTCTTTCAAACCACAGCGCTCTCTTCAACCATTGTTCCTACA
Source organism: Eumeta japonica (assembly GCA_005406025.1). Classification (NCBI taxonomy): domain Eukaryota; kingdom Metazoa; phylum Arthropoda; class Insecta; order Lepidoptera; family Psychidae; genus Eumeta; species Eumeta japonica. The sequence continues at coordinate 72,487 of BGZK01001788.1, forward strand.
TATATTTTTAAAAAACATTTCACACATATTACACAGAGAATGGATCTCCATCGCATTTATTCAACTCTTATTCTTTTTCTTACATACCCAACTTTCACTAGTTACATAAAAGTAGAAATCGAGAGCTCATTGTGGTCAGCCAAACACGCCTATCGTGAGAAACTTTTACTATACATAGTATCAAGCAAAAACACATTCGGTTTATTTCCCACATTTACTCTCCTTTCAATATCTCTATCATGTTTACCATCCTTTGTAAACAGACTACCCAAGAATGCAAGCTCTTTCATTTGTTTGATAGTCTCACCTTCTACATGTATGTCACATTAAATTTACTTTCATACTACTTTTTTTTTAACAAAATCATTCATTTAACTCATCATCTTTTGCATCTTGCATGCCAACGGCTCAAGTATTTCTTGATCGTCGGCATACAGGAAGCATTTTAAAAACAGCTCATCCATTCTTAGTCCTCGCTAATGATATTTTAGATTATGTTGATATCTATCCATTAATAGATTGAATAGCCACGGCGAACATCCTTCTTTGACACCCGTACTGATGTCAGACAAGTTAGTGAATTTCTCATTTATTCTGATGCAAGTATTGGAGCCCCTGTAGAAGGATTGCATGGCTTGTATCAATCCGCTACTCGTACCATACAAGAATATGGTTTTCCATAGTTCATTTCTTTTCGTTCTATCATAAGATTTTTATGTATACTTTACACTGTATCAAAAATACAAAAACTCAGAAAACCTTTTGATCCTTGGACAAAAATTTTTCCATAATGTTTTGAAGAGAAAAAACTTGGTCCGTATACCCCATTTTTTTTTCAAAATCTTGTTTGTACACTCCAGATCTTAATTTTAGTCTCATTCATAACCCTTTCAATTATGGTTTTTTTCATAAATTTTGCCAAAAACGTTAAGGAACTTTATAGGACGGTAATTTGTGCAAATTTACCGTGAGCTTTTCCCTTTATAGAAACGTGTAATGACGACCTTGATTTCATTGGGTACCAGACGTACCAGTCATTGGATACCTAATGGGTTTTCGAGCATTGATTAAAAAGTTGGTACAGTAGACTTGCCACTAGACCCCCACCGCCTTCTTACGATATTTAATATCCGGCAGTTTTTCCAAATTGCATACATTCTAGCGCTTTCATAATTTCATCCATCGTTAATTCATTTTTATTTTAATCGTTATTCATATATTCAACATTAATCCTAAGTGCCAACTTTCGTATCTCTACTACTGATCATTGAGGAGTGCCCTCGTGAAGAGACTTTTATAAATAGTTTTTACGGTTTCTTATGGTTTGTACATCTTGCACTCCTACTACACGGTGTCTGTCTAGTTAGACAAACGTAAAATCCCATCTCCTAAAACATTACTAAATTTCTGTGGCCATCTTCTGACTACATCATCTGAGCGTAAAAAGCATGAAAGTTCAGAGAACTAGGCGAAACCAGTAAAACAAACCAAACTCTATGGGATCGGGTTGTTTTATTACTGAGTTCCTATGGCCCCCTTCCAGTTTCATGTCACTGTAATATTACATTGTTATCTGGCAATGAAAAGTTTCAAACAGTCAAATAGAGAGATATGAGTCAAATTTAACTTGTAAGGTTTGACCACAAACAGACACCGGGATAGGTAAAGCTAAATTAAAGCTTAAAAAAATGACATTACTTAAAAATATCGCAAACACAGTAACGGTTCTATACAGATGTGATTAAAAAATTCAAATTACATTCAAAACTACGGAAGCATAGATTATCTAACGTAATGTACTATTTTGTATCTTATATCCAGGACAAATAAAAAGCTCAAATTTAAAAATCTATCATAATGCAAATCGTTCGTACAAAGTTAATTATCAATAAGATATTCATAAGTTACTATAGAAACTATGACGTTCAGATATCTAGAGCAAATATATATAGCATTAATTTTGCTTGCTGTTATACATTCACGTAATACGGAATAAAACTGCATGGTTATGCACACTAACGTACCTAGAAAAACTCCACATTAACTATCGGCAGGCCGCAGTGGTCGGCCTCAACGAAATTATCAAATAATATTTTGACCGTGGGAAGTTTTTACATTGAAAATGAACCAATTAATACGAAACAGAAGTATCAAAATATTAATGAAGTTAACAATAACTATACGTTTTGGCGATTGATGTGAAATTTAACTAAAAAAATAAACTTCTTTTCTTCTTCTTTTTTAATTAGTAAAAGTCTTAATATGAGGTCCTCAACGCTTGCATAAGTTTTACGTGCATATAAATTCCTTAGTGAATTATCGTGTTAATTAAATTACTTATGTGTTTGGGAAAAATGTAAAATGTTTTACGTAAAACGTAATATTTTAGAGTTAAATATTCAAAATATTAACGTAAAAGGAAGCGAAATATTTCTATAAATAGGTATGAAATAATTAATTTTGACACTTACCGTCAGTATTATTACATAAATTCAGAAACCGATTTCGATTCCGGAACCCATTTGCGAGTTGAACTTGGGTATATAAAAATGTTATTCTTATACGAAAAGTCAATTGCTTGAGCATTACTACTGACTAGTTTTTATTGTGATCAACGACATGAGATCATTTGGATCTGTAGTCCACATGAGTGTGCCACAGGGATCAATTTTTGATCCCTTTCTCTTTTTAAACTAAAGAATTATTTACCTAACCTCGCTAATGATGTTCATGAGATAATACTGTTTGTAGATAATTCATTATTGAAAGTAAAAGATAACAGCTCTCTTACGACGACGTGAATAATGCTATCTTTAAGGTGATGAAGAGAAAAGAAAATGTATAAAATTCTCACTTCCAAATATAAGATATGAATCCGGAACTATTTCTGTACGCAAGGAAGAATTGAAGTTTCATAATTCTACCGAATCCCTGGGAATAACTTTAGATAATAGGCTTGAAAGGGGTCCTTATATCAGTAATTTGGCGAAAAGACAGCTCTGCCGACTATGCATTCAAAAAAATACGAAATCTATCAGACATCCATATCACTAGATTAGTTTATTTTGGTTGTTTCCATAGTCTGATGGCGTATGGCATCTTGCTTCGGGAGCATACCGCGGATATTCATAGACTTTTCGCGGTACAAAAGTGGGCTGTTCGCTAGACTTAAAAGCTAGGACCTCGTGTATCTCTTAAAAGCAAACTTAAGGACATGGGAATCTTACTTCTGGCACCCCATTCCATGTTCGACAAAATTTTATTAAAAAAAATAGGAATATTTAAAAGAAATCGATCAACATAAACTCGAAATAAAAAAAAATTGTTCTTATATATTAGTTGACCTTGCAAAGTTAAAATTCATTTAGACAGTTCTATGAACGTATGTTCAATAGAGTCCCTGTTAATATATAAGTTTTAAACCTATATAAATGTTAGAGTATTGTTAAACAATCACTCAGTAAAAAAAGGTTATTAGACAATGTCTTGTAGTTTAATTTTTCAAGAAAAACGCCAAAGAACGACAGACATATCTTACATCCAAATCGAAGTCAAATATTTAACCTCCGAGCCGCATCGAATAGCACCGGGATTATTATCAATAATTTAAAATCAAACCACAGCGGTCAAATAGCGTCTTTTAAAACATTGGTTAAAAGAAATCTAAAAAAAGTTATAAAGTATATTAGAGTCCACGAAAAACGATTGGTAGAATTTAAAAAATGTGTCATGCAGAGAATTACAAAACTACAATGCTGAACAGTTCCGATGAGTTATACAACTCAATATTTCATGTAATAAAAAAGAAATACGACAATTTTTTTCAAACAAGAATTATTGAAGTAAATGAGTCATTATCGTTCAGTGATTGGGCAACATTGGGAATACACATAAGTAGGAAAAGATTGTATGATCTTTATGACGAAACAACATACAATAAAACCGAGAGATTTTCTGAGTGTGCTAAAACTATTCAAAAATTTTACACTTGTTTGTATGACGGCAAAAACGAATTATATTAATATCAAAAAAAAAGAACAGCAAAAATTTAATGAAAACAACTTGTAGTGTCATAAAGAACGAAATTGGTAAAATTAAAGGTCGCGATCCTGACTTCCAACTTAAGATAAATTATAAAATTTCAAAAAAAAAAAATGGAAGTTGCAGAAGCCGTTGAAATATTTTTAGTGACATTCCTAATTTCGACTACCAAGTCTCTCAATTCATTTCCCGTCTTGCTGAATTCTTATTGAGGGAATATATTCCGCCTATTAATATTAATTTAGAATTTAAATACATAAAATCGGAAGACATTATTAAGGCATTTAAGTCTTTGGATATGAAAAAGATTACTGATCTCCATGGTTTGTCAGTTTAAATTGTAACTCCATTATTGATGGTATTGCACCACATTTGGCACTTGTTTTCAATAAATATTTGGATGGTGACAAGTTTCCTGATCTGATGAAAGAAAGCAAAGTTGTTCCCATATTTAAAGGCGGTAGTAAATCGAACCCCACTAACTTTAGGCTTATATCTGTACTTCTGACATTAGGTATAATTTTTGAAAAGTTGATCCTAAATCAACTTTAACTACATTTTTGTAGTAATAATCTAATGTCCAAAAATAATTCGGTTTCACATGAGGTCGCTCAACAATCGACGCTGGTGTTGAGCTTGTTGAAAAAAAAATTTAGAAATCTGATAGGATTCGCGGAATGCGATAGGAGTGTTTTGCGATCTATCTAAGGCGTTCGACTGTGTAAATCGCGAAACACTGATCAGGAAGCCACGTTATTATGGAGTTACGAGTCGTGCACTCGACCTATTAGCATCATATATGATTATTAGAATTCAGAAAGTTAATTTTTATAACTTGAGATCGTCTAGATCCGTAATCAGCTTGAGGGTGCCACAGGGTTCGATCCTCGGTCCGTTTCGGTTCTTAGTTTATATCAATGACCTACAAAGCCTTATTAAGGATATTTATGAGATAGTACCTACTGTTTGCAGACAATACCTATTTTTTTTCTACCTTAAAATTAAAAACATCAACCTGATTATGTCGATGTGAACATTACTATCCCCAAAATTGAAACATAGTTTACTGTAAATAATTTATTTATTGATTGGAAGAAAATAAAATGTGTGAAATTCTCACTTCTAAATGAGGAAAATGGATCTGGTACTGTATTAATAAGATATGAGGAATTAGAACTTGTTAGCGTTACTGTATTCCTAGGTCTTACTTTAGACCTAGGAATACAGAAACATATTAACTTCAATGTAATTAAATTCAACGTAAGTAATAAACTTCAATGGAGTCCTCATATCGGTGAATTGGCGAAAAGGCTTAGCTCTGCTGCATTTGCAATTAAAAAATTAGAAATTTGTCCGATATAACAACTGCCATTTATTTTGCCTGTTTCCATAGCTTGAAGTTATATAGCATTAAAGAAGTTTAAAGAAAATGGAATTTTAACTTTACATCACAGTTTGCTTATCTAATTTAATATATTTAAAAAAATTTAGAATGTTTTAATAAAAATAGTGATAGACATAATTTCAATACTAGAAGAAAAAAAAATGTGTTTACATGATAGTCGACTTGCATGCAATATGGTCACAAATTCATTTAGGAGGCTCTGTGTGCTCATGTTCAATAAGATTCCTGTCGATATACAAAATTTACCCTTACACAAATTTAAAGTATTTGTTAAGCAAAAACTTTGCACAAAAGGGTATTATACAATCTCTGAATATTTAAAGGATAAATAGACGTAATGAGCTCGACTTCCTAAAGGTTTTTTCCTGCAATAGTTTTATATATGATTGTGTTTCTATATAATTGGTTTGAAAGGAGTTATCCTCAAGTTTCTTGCTCGTTATTCTTGAGGGATAACTGCCATACCAACCAGTGGTAATTAAAAAAAGTGGTAATATGAAAAGAAAAACTGTATATTCTTTCAATGTTATTACGTATTTCAAGTGTTATGTTGAAGCCTATGATATAAAGATATTTTGAATTTGTATTTAGTGCAATTGCTATGTTCATTTCATTTTGCTTCTTTGCAAGGAAACGTGGATAAGAGAATTTGATTCCTATCAATTCACAAAAATTACTTTTTTTTGTGATGTACCATCGATTCGCCAGCTTACTGTATCACGATATATGGCCGATATCCAAAATCAACGCGGATCCCGACGCGGTCAACCGCCTTATTGCGGTACATCTACTTAACATATCGCACCGACTCCCGCAAGACGTTCCCGGATCGGGGACCTCGAAGAAATAAAATTATACTTATCCGAACGCGGCGCCGCCCTATTTCGGGATACAGCTTTCATAAATCTGCGCGCACGTCACTACCGAATCCAGGGGACAACGTTCATTTCAATTACAAATGTAGCCGCCTGCCGCCCGCGATAAGCGCCAATTGTTTGTAATGCGGGCGCGGCGGGCGCGACACATTTTCGCTCCTCTCCCTTGGTTGTGTTTTCTCAAAAGATTTTTTTTCCTAGTAGAAATGTATTATTGTTTTTTTTTTTGCGAGGGCTAAAGGTGGTAGAATATAGAGATTAGAGGATTTCGCGAGGCGAATAGGAGATATTTTGATCCTGGGCATTTTCGTTCCCTCACTTATGCCTTAGTTTTAGTAAAGAAAATACCTTTACAATTCACGTTTTCATATTTTTTTGTTCGATAGTTGTCATTTACATTCGTCTGGTTTTCAGTACCTTACTACTGAGATATACCTTTTCACATGTTTTCTATTTCAAACGCCCGTAGCTTCACCGTAGCGTGAACCAAGGCGCTTCTTGTGCTTATTTTCATTATTTTGGATTTATTTATTGCATTATTTTAACACCTATGTTTTTCGACTCTAAATAACAAAGTTATGAACTGCCAAAAGTGTCTTTGAAATCGATTTAGTAGTTAGTGATTTTGTCATATTTCTACAAACAAACAGGCACAAATACCAACTATCACTATTTTGAGTTCAGATTCGTCTATATCATATGTGGGCAACCATTGGCCCGCGGGGCGCATCCGGCCTGCGAAACATCTTGAAAAATTTTATGTGTGATATCTATCGCTAAAAATTATGAACACTATTTTGAAACACTACAATGCACTACTTTCTGAACGCGACTCGTGAATGTATTTGCACACTAATGTTTGGCCCACAACATGTCAAAGGTTGGCCATACCATCATATAGATATGATCGATAATTAAATTTATTTTGGAATATTATCTCCTATATATCACTATCTTTGTTATATTTATAGAATAAGAGGCTTGGTGGAAAATTATCTCATATACATGGCTATCTTTGTTGCGATTTTTTATATTTATAGAATAAGAGGCTTGGTGGAAAATTATCTCATATACATGGCTATCTTTGTTGCGATTTTTTATATTTATAGAATAAGAGGCTTGGTGGAAAATTAACTCATATACATGGCTATCTTTGTTGCGATTTTGCTATATTTATAGAATAAGAGGCTTGGAGCATAATAATTTAATAGCTTGGTAATGGTATCGCATCATTGACTTACAGCTAATTTTATAGATAACTTACCTGTAAAGTTAGATTTAAATCAATAATTCGGTGACTGCAACAACACAAATCCGTATTTCAATTTATTTGAATATAACTTAAATTCAATTAAATTTAAAAAACGTATTTGTATCGTCGCTTAGTCGATTTGATCACATTCGTTGCGTTTCGTTTTAGTCGTATATTGCTGTATGTACGCTGCCACTGGGTTTCCACGACTTACGGTTGTGTGCCACCTGCTGCCAACGGTGGCCCGCTTACCAGGTCGTCGGTTCACCCAGTGGGAGGCCGTCCTCCGCTGCGATGTCTAACGTTCGTCACTCACGTCAAGGTCATGTTTTCCAGCGGTCATCGGTTCTACGAGCAACGAGGCCTGCTATTGGCATTTTAATTGCTTGATGGTGTGAACTATCCGAACATGGCTTTTTCGATGGCACTTTGAGTGACTTCTGGTTTGTCCATAAGACCAACAGTAAGGGCCCACGTCCCGCATCATCATCAGGTCATCACTGAATACACTAGCACCTTTCACACGGTTCAAAGATTTTTGTCTTAAGGCAGATTTGGCTACATGTATATATAATGAAAACGATTTTTTTTTTGTCCGTGTATAATCAAAAAACAACTGTATGGAATGTAATGTAAGTCTGTATGGAATTTTAACTATTCGAATCGGAATAGTATGTGGATTGTTTTAGACTATTTATTTCTTGAATTCCAGGTACCTTTCACCAGTTATTCTTAACTTATAACGCTCAGCGAAATGGACGGGTAGCCACTAGTGCGCAGTATGTAAATAAACTGCACAGCTTCACTATTCTTTGCAGTCGAACATAATACTCCTATTTAATCTTTATTATTACTAAAAAAATAAATAAACTAGTTAATAAAATGCAACATAAATAATTTTGTATGAAAAATAATTAAAGCAACCTGTGTCATCAATTTTTGGCAACAATACGCAACTAAGCTGTATCAATGACGTTTGGCGTCAAGTCACAGAGAAAATGCAACTTATTTATTAAGTATGATCATAATCACACTGAGCGTATACTAAAATCATATCCAAATAGTTACTGACACTAAATAAATCATTCACATTGAGTGAACGAGATTTTTCGTAAACGAAATGCAGTGCATCTTACGTTGATGACATTCGCATTGAAGGCCTAGGACAGAGGTTCCCAAACTCTTTTATTTAATAGAACACTTTCAAAATTTTGCTGGTTAATTTCGAAAACAAATTAATTTTCATGCACCCCCGCTTACGATTGTGGACCCACATTTTTTATTACGCCCAACGTAGACCCCCGTCGAGTCTCCCGTGGACCCCTGGGGATCCACCTGGACCACTTTCGGAAATACTGGCCTAGGAGATCGCAAATGGGAAGGAAGTTAACGGTGGGATGTGCAGCGACAACGCCTCACAAAGTGCACACGAACAAATTATGCAGATCGGTTCATTGGTAATTAACAAAAGTTATTTATTTTTCTAGTTAGAATTATTGTTACTATTTTAGTGCTTATTGTAATTAGAATAATATAATATTATTCAACGGAAAAGTATTATTTATTTTTTTACCGTATGATAAAGTATAATCAATCAGTTCTACCAAATGCCGTTAACGAAGATATATTAAAACTTCTAATAATATTTTCGTAAAAAGTGTAATTGTGAATTTTATAGGTTGCTTCGAAAATGCAGCTTTCTTAATCGTATCGGCGCTCAGCCGCCGACGTCCCGTCGCTTCGTGCGGCGGGCACGTCGCAGCTTTGCCGCTACACGCCGCGACTGACTCGGGATTGGTGAATAAAGAAAAAATTGCTCAAATGAGTTCAATTTGATAAATAAACATTTTCTTAATAGTATTTTTTTTAACTGAAAACAGAGCCATGTAAGTATATTATTATAAATGTAAAAGTTTGTCTGAATGTTTGGTAAACACATCAAACGGCTGATCGGATTTTGACATATTAGTGGACTAACTCTCGCTCGAGGCTCCGCTGGTGTACAGAGGACGGATTGCTTAATTTTATGTATCGATCGATAATGCCAATTAATCATGATCTTGATCTCTGTCCCGTTCTCGATTGCAAACCCGATCCTGTTCCTAATGCCAATTTATATCACTTTTGATTCTGAATCCGGTCTCGATTTAAGTAGTTTCCAATTCTGATCCCGCTTTCGATTCCGGTTCGATTATAGCTTCCTCTTATTCTGATTCTGGTGACGATCTTGATTCCCCTTTTGGTCCCACAGTCGATTACGATTTTGGTCGATTTTGTCAATTTAAAACCTCTCGTTTTCGGTTCTCGATTCTACACCTGTTACCGGTCACAGTTGTAATAATAAAAGTACATACGAGAAGACAGACAGGCAGACTGACAAGCAAACAGAAATAAATTAAAAAATGATATAATTGGGGTCAGTTAGTCATAAAACGAACATTTATCATGAAATTTTGTAAAAAATGAATGTACAAACAGACGCTACAGATTTATATAGTAGTAATATAAAATACTTAGTTTTGATCTTAGTCTTGGTATTAAACAGAATGTGGAATACTTATTAATAAAAAAACCCGGCAGATGTGAAACATCAAAACTGGTGTATACTGTAAATTATATATAACGTATATATAGATTTATATATATATATATATATATATATATATATATATATATATATATATATATAAATCACCATTTAATGTTATAAAAAGCTTCATTACAGGAAGAAATACACCACCAGATGCATACGGCGTAGGTTAAAACTAAGCGTTTCCGAAGTGTAAGACGATTGGCACTGCTTCATTCCAACGCCTTACCTCGTGTACCTGCGCACAGCGTTAGGCGCAGACGGCCTAGGCCAAAACCAAGCGTCGCCTGAATTTTAAAACGTCTTGGTTTTACCCCACTTGAACGCGCGTATAGACGTTTTACATCAAAAATTGGTAGTTATTGCGGACTGCCCACTTCAGTGGAAACTTCAAACTACAAAATAACAGCTTTTTTTTGGGACTTACAAATTTGTTGTAGTATCAAAAATTAAAATACCACAATATTGCATACTAAAATCATTAGTCTGGTTATATACACAAAATGTTTTTAACGTTTATGTAAAAATATGTAAATTATTACATAAACTATTAGCATTACCATGTTGGTGATGCAAACTCATAACATTTTATTTTTAATCATTCGATGCTAAGCAATTTTCTAAGCAATTACGCTTAACGTGGCGATAAAAGTTTTCTCTTCAAAAAATACACAATACCAGAAACACGGTAGTTGATAACCGCGAAAAAATGTAATTCGTAAATTAAATAACCACTGCTAAATTTTATTTTACACTCACGGAAGCGAATATGCAACAATAAATGTGAAAGTATGTTGTTTAAATGTTGTTCCTGTAATAAAGATCAAATGACTGAATAGATTGTAATCAGATTTTGCATTGAGGTAGATTAAGTTCTGGGATAGATATAGGATAAATTTTATCCGAAATTTGTATTGATACTAAAAAAATGTAAATTGAAATAACAAGCAAATTTTAATAAAAAAATATTATTATTATTACTAGCTTTTAATTTGTGATTAGCGAAGCGGGCAAAAAACGGTTGTAAATCCTAATAATTATGCAGCGATATAGTACACTTAGCCAGTCTTACTCATATGGTATGTCTATATAGGTAAGCAAGACTGACTGGATGTGCTGGTAATATAACATTATGCTCTAATCACTAGGCTGACTTGGAGAATTCGGTTTGCGTGTGACACTCCTAGTCACTATTTATTTGAAAACTTAATAATTATTTTCAAGCTTAATCATTTTAGATCAAAAGACTTTTCAATAAAAGAACGTATTATTTTTTAAAAGGCTGCCAATACACTAGTGACTGCCCTAGGATGAGCGATGTCCGTGTGGTGGTAATCATCTATTTTTCAATAGGGTTGCATGCTCGTTTGCCATATGTATCCTATAAAAAATTGCTAGTGTTCCATCGTCGAAATTTTTATTTTGAAAACTACACAACTTTGTACTACTGTTGCATAATGGCTCTATCGGGGGTTCAAGGATTGAAATTCAATAAAAAGATATGCATACCCCTGGATTGATTTTCCCAACTTTTTTTGAGTACAAATAGGCCTATAAACTATCAACAACGAACAAAATGTAAACATGTCACGTCCAACACAAACAATCAAAATTTATAGCACTATCGAAAATTGCATTCCAAAATCAAATGTATTTGAAATGTGAACACGCGTCAGTAATGGCGTCGGAAGGAAAAGGTGGCGGGGGGAGCGCGGGTAGTTATTTACTTAATAAAGTACTATTTTTCAATTTGTTTTTTTGGAAAACTATTTTGCATTTTTAATTGATTAGTTTGTTAACATAGATCGCAGCACTGAAATTTCATATATATTAACTCTAATGATAAATGAAAATGAGAAAAATATTTTAATTCCACATCGATATCTATGTCTAAGCTATTTAATGTAACCTTATGTCATATGGGCATGTCATGAACAAAGCTGTATATAAGGTCGAGGAAAAAGATTTTTCGTAATTAACATACAAATTCAAGATAATTTTTTCATCATATTCAATTAAATTTAATTAGAGTATATATATGCCATATTTTCTAACAACTTTTTGCCATTTTGTAGGTAGTGACTTAATCGCATTGCTGTATAAATTTTGAGACTTTTGATCAAAAAACTACAGGTAGTTTTGACAGCCCTCTTTTGATGTTAATTTGACACTACCTAAGGAATTCTGAAGAGACCGAAAAAGATTAAAATCTGAGGGTACACGGTCAAGGCTATATGGTAGATGGATTAACACTTGTCAACAAAACTCTTTCAATATTTGCTGAGTGACTAAAAATGTATGTGGTCTGGCGTTATAATGGTAAAAAACCACATCTTTTCTTTTCTGTCGAGTTTTGCTATAGTCCATGTAGCTTGCTTGCCTTTTCACCATGATCTTTTTTGCATATTTTTGTCCTATCCAATGATCAATCTTTTCAAAACCGTTCGGTTTCCTTACGTTTCATTAGAGAATCGCAGATGAGTATACTATTTATTAGATTTCTTTCAGTGAGCTCGTGTGGGACCCAAGACTCGAGCTTTTTTTATATATATTGCTTTTTAAATGGGTTGAAACTGCTTTATTGTCAATCATCAGCTCTTCAACTATGTAGTAAGAACTCATATACCGATCTTGCTCTACTTTTTCCAAAATGGCATCAACTTTATTTGTAACAGGTCGATCAGAGTGAAGTTCACCTTTAACATCAAATTTACCCGACTGAAAACGTTTTAACCGGTTTTGAGCTACTCTTATCGACATTGCATTAAGTGCATAAATGTCATCATTTTTTTCACGGTTTGTTTTGCATTTTTTCCCTTATTGTGATAACACTTCAAAATGTATTGAATTTCTACGTTATATTCATTTATTTTGATGGACAGAAAAACAATAGAAAAATAGCGGGACACCATTTTTAATTTTTATTTTACTTTATTTAAAAGTCATCTATTTAATGGTATTAGAATTAGAAAGATACAAACAGAACAATCAGAGATCTTATTTCAAATTTTTATTTATAGAATTCGAAAAAACTTTCCCCGACTTAACAATAACTAAAAAAAATGATCAATATCGGTTTTACCTACAAAAATGAACAAATAATACTATGGCTTCGAGCATTTTTATAGGTAGTAGCATGCATGTAGCACACGTATACGCACGCAGCACACGTGCACACATGTAGTACACTAAGTAGCACACCAACACGCATGAGACACATTTACACGTAAGTAGCGCGCGTAAGCGCATGCAGCACACGTTACCAAGTCAATACCTAACTAAATATCATAATCCGACCCTCGAGAAATTCCCAGATATCTTAGCGCGTTCGAGTGAGCGTACCGGCATCTCCACGACGGACACGTCCCTCTCGCCTGTTATTTCCCCGGCATCGAGACGACAAGAATTTTCAAATGGCCGACTTTCAGCGCATAAAGCTTAATTAAGAGCGCACTCTCACAGCGCAAGGTGGAGAGCGAATTTCGATGCTTTGCGGCGCGCGCAATTACCGCGCCGCGGACTTGACATAATTAAAACGGTTTCAACTTTTAATTAAAACTTCAATTTTAATAACATTTTCGGACGCCAAGAGTTTGATACTTCTCAAAAGGGGGGCGAATAATTATATTTTCACGGATTGCGGTGTTAGGTCGCCCGCTCTATTTTCGGCGAAACCCTGAATACGACGAGTCGCCCGCCGTCCGTCAGTTCGTCGAGAGTGCTGTTTCAAAAGGCTTTTGACACGAACACAATAACGGCGTACTTGAATCGAGTCGATTTTCCAATTATTTGTTTCCTCGTTATTTTGAATTAGGACTATATAGATATTAGCTAACGGACTATGTAAGTGTAGCTGTCGAGTGAATCTTAGACTTTGGAATAACAACAGTAAAGTCAGTAAAAATGGAGACAAATACTTTATGAAGAACAAAAGGCGCTAATCAATAAGTGCATTTTATGTTTTGTAAATATCTCTATATCACAATTTGTTAAATTGTCAAAATTTATGTTTAAAATTATCTTAATAAAATTGCTATTGTTATCCCGAATAAGTTTATTGATCTAGTCTAACAAAAGCTATTTTAATCAACCTTTCTCTTTAATTTTTTTTAGATTAGTGGCTTAATTCTCTCCAGAGTGTCACATCGAACAAGAATTGTACGACTTTGTACGAACACGCAAACCCAGAATCGTTAAGCTGCTGTATATCTTAATCATTACTCTTTCCTGGGATGTATCTTCCAATCCAATTTCCTTCACTCCTAAATCTCAATATCCATTTTATATACCTTAAAAATTTTCTGATCTCAATGATCACAAAAATTAATAACTTTTAACATTGAAGATTACTGGTATTTACAGAGAATCTTTCCCCGATCTTATCCAGGACAGTCCTATTCATCTGAGAAGGGAAAATCTCTATACTTAGGAATCAGGAGCTGTACGTTTGATTGCGGACAGGAAGTTCGCCACCCGTCACGTCTAGTTCCTCAGAGAAACTAGAGATGTCCATATAAATAAATAATGAATATATTCAAAGCGGTCGAAGAGCAGGAGGAGATCTAATCTGATGTGATTATCACAAAATGCATTATAAATGAAAGGATTGACATGTTAGGTGATTTTAGGAGCTGGATGGGTATATAACGTGAGGCATATGAGATATCTTTAGCTAAATTTGAAGATGGAAAAGTGAATAAGAATGGTGATTGCATTCTTCTACTGTTCCAAAAGCTTAACATGTGTGTAAAAAAACGATATGCTTGGCCATAGAAGGATACACTCATATACTTGGTGGAGAGTAGAAGGCATGATAGATTAAGTTGTGGATAAGAGAGTGTATAGTGGCGTAAAACTCGGTATAAACCACTTCTTACTTCTTTTCGAATAAAAGCTTAAGCTAATGTTAGCGTTGGCGACACGAGCGAAATTGGTCATTTCTAGAACTAGAACGAATAAAAGTTGGTTAACTTCAGGATCCTAATGTAAAAATAAGTATGTAGATCGATTTAAAAGTACTTGGGTGAAATTAAACAGTATAAAAATCTAGAAGTTGACAATTGTGAAAGGTACAAAGGTAAAGATGAAGAACAAAAAGTATGCGCAGTCAATGGAAAGTAGTTAGTGAAAAAAAGAAAGCATGACTGAGTTTACTGTCAATAAATGCCAACCAAGCAATGCAAAGAAAGAACAGTTTAAAAGAAAAGTTAAAAATGACTGCAAGTACATATAAAATACAAAAACGAGAAATAAAGAATGTGTGAAAAGAAGCAAAAACGAAAGAAAAGAAAGCTATGATCAGATTTATGACCAAAACAAAAACCTTTGTGAATCATGGTGAAAAAAGTTCAGAATAATTCCGAAAACATCGTGTATTAATGTGATTAGAGACAACAATGGATGTTTACGGAATGACAAAATCGTGTAAAAAAGTGTTGGAAGAATTATTTCTAAAATGTTTTGCTTATGTGGATGAAGCTTAAAATATTAATGTTATCGCAAAGGGATATATAAATGATAATAATGAAAATGAAAGTAAAAATAGCCTGGATGAAATATTGAAAGCACTAAAATGTATTAAAGCTAGAAAACTACTGGATAAGATAAAGTAAGAGATAGCGATGGGCAGCTGTGTATATTAGTAAACCTGCTGTATCAGGTATTTAATAAATGCTTGATAAGCCATAAAGTGCCTACAACTAGTGCAAAGTCGTCATCATGCCTCTTTATAAAGGGAAAAGTTCGAAGCAGGCTTTCCAAATTAACGCCTTATAATCCTTCTCACTATCTTCTGTCTTAAAGTAATTACATAAAAATTAAAAAATAATTAATATATCTAATTCTTAGCATCTGAACTTTAAAATAGATGTAAGTTTAAATTTTGCTACTCTTGTATTATCGATTTCTATCTTTACTTCTTAATGTTCGTTTTTCTTTGTGTTTTATTTTTTAATTCTTTTCCTTTTATATTATATGCGATGTTAATCATGTTGAGTACACCCTTTTGGATTCTTGAATAGAACAGAAATTTGTACTTTATATGATTGAATCAAATATTATAACTGTAATATGTACCTATTAATAGATAATTAAATAAGTATGTAAATAAATGTATTTCTTCAACGATACCATTATTGTAAGGGTAGTTAATGAGACTAAAAGTAACATGTCAGTTGTTCGAAAGGATTTCAAAAAAGAATATGATGTACAAACCAAGTTATTTCTCTGCGAAATATCACGGAAAGGTTTTATGAACAAGGTCAAATGGTTTTTTGTATTTTCGTAGATCTAGAAAAATCTTCTCATGGGATGAAAATAAATACTCTATGGAAAGCTCTATGCAAGTTTGATGTAATAACAGGTTGATACTGGCACTGAAAACTCTATATAAAATAATAACAATATCTTCAGACATACACAGCACCACCTGGTCCCAAACTAAGCAAGGGGACTATGGATACCAGCTAGTTGATAGAATACGTATGTTTCTTTTTAAATATATACATACAATACATAATCACAACCAGATTCAAGACAAACATTAATTTTTAATCAAATTAATAAATGTTTGTCCATAGATCCATGATTTGTACCAGAGAGGATGTTATAAACTGTTTTGGATTTCTCCCTATTGAATAGCTGCAGAATAGACTCGCATTAATAAACATGTTAATTGGTGCCGGTCTATTCTATCTATTCTGCACAAGTTCTTGCATGTACTAAATTTTTCTCTTTAGGAAAATTATAGCATACCCAAAGGGAAATTTTCTTCTTGACCAATTTATTGTGAAAAATAGTATGAACTGCAGTCATTCTAATAACGATAGTTCCTTGAAGCTGCATACATATCACATATCGGTCATCTTGTATAATTTTTTGCACAGGAGCAAAGTTTTTAGGCGTTGCCGCTGTCATCGTCGACTGGTTGAAGTTACGGTGCGAAGAGTGGCACCAATTGGTTGAAATCGTGCACTCCAGTGGTATATTGTCGTTTGACTAAATGCTTCAATGTCGTAAATAGAACCACAGTGAGACACTCATCCAGAGATAACCCTCGGCAAAAATTATGATAAATTATGACTCGAAAATTTTCATGCTTGAGCTCAATTTTGTTAGCGATTTGTCAACTTTAAACTGAAATATTGTCTTCCTAGACATTTTCTTATTAACTGTGTAAACATCATCACGATCCTAAATGGCTAGTATTTACGTAACATAAAAAGGTTTTATCCTAGCATAGTTCAAATTATTCAATTCCCGATCATTTCAGTGTAGCAGTCGTAGGTGTTTTTTTCTGCAGACAATAGAGGGAATGGGAATTTGCTTACTATTATTAATAGTAAGCATCAAAATAAACGAGTTTGGGCATTCATAATGAAGTTCTTGTCCCTATCTTTAGGCATGATAGCCAAAGTTAAATAAAAGAAAAAGAAAGAGCAATCAATGCAACGGAGGTGTGTTAATCTCCATTGCGTAATATGTGCGGAGTTGCTTTGAAAGATAGATGTAGGAGCAGTGATATCAGAGAGCAGCGTGACTTAAAAACAGAAAAGATGAATGAAAGTAGACTGACAAGACAAATCTATATGGCAAATGTGTGTCAAGAACCATATGGTTCACTGTAGTGACCTTTATGATCTTTTTAAATCATAAAAGAGTTTTTATACGGTGTTAGAGTATTTAAAGACTTAGAAGATAGGTCAAGCACAGGCATATAAAAAAAGAAAAGAATGTGGGGATAAACAGAATCGATCTTTTTAGTAATTTAGTAATAATAAATCTTTTTAGTAAGTCTTTTTTTTTGTGAAACTAGAAAAATACGCAAAAAATATAAAATATATTCCTATAAATAAAAAAATCTACCTACCTACCAATGCGGCATCGAGCAAGGCGGCAAGTAGGTATACCCTAATAGCATATACGAACCGCCAGAATCCCTCACACGAATTAGCCCTAGACCCGCTCCCTTTCAAGGTATTTCGGCTACAATAACCTTATGATTCTCAATAAGACGTGAAAGCGTGATTTATTGTCCGTGAGACGCTAATGTTTCGCCAGGTAATTTAGGCGCTTATATCAGAGCCGGCCGCGCGTGAAGATAGAGCCGTTATCCGAGTTGAATAGGAGATGATTTTGTATGTAATGATGAGATTGATTGCGAAAAAATATGTAACTATGAAGGTTTTCTAGTATATACTGGTAAATATTAGAAAAAAAAATATGATTTTCTATGGAATAATGGAGCATTTTACAAAGTACATTAATTCAAATTTCATTGTTTAATTATTTTCCGTCAAA
Organism: Eumeta japonica; assembly: GCA_005406025.1. Taxonomy (NCBI): domain Eukaryota; kingdom Metazoa; phylum Arthropoda; class Insecta; order Lepidoptera; family Psychidae; genus Eumeta; species Eumeta japonica. Next base: position 90,948 of record BGZK01001788.1, read on the forward strand.
ATTTTAAAATGTAAATACAATCTAATTCCAAGTACAATTTAAGAACTACAAGTAATAAGAGTAGGTTGAAAAATTAAAAATGAAAGAAGATTTGTAAATCGTTATAACGACAAAGCTTTTGATTGATGAAATAAAATTTATATTAGTTTTAATTGTGATCAAAATTTGGATCTATAAGTTGATTTATATAGGTTTCTTCTCTGGATAATTGATATAAAATTTTCTTTCTAAACGTTGTTTTATAGCGCCATCTCGTAAGGTATTTAGAGAAAATGATATTGTTTCTATGTTCTTGATTGTCGGAAATAAATGACATTGGGTGACATATAAACTATAAATGATATAACATAAATAAAATATGAATATTTATTGTTTGAAATGAACTTAAGCAACTTTTCCTCAGGGAATTATTATATTCCCACTGTAAACGTGAAAGCGCCAACCAAAGCTCAGTTTCCCGGGTATTATATCTTCAAACGCAGATAGTACGTTTTAAAAAAAGTAGCCAAGCATAAGTTGGAAAAGTGCGCTAAGAGTTCTTCATCTAGCGTAGAATAATAATGCTTTAAGTGTTGGTTTATGAAAATGAAAAACAATTTGCAAGGCAGTGTTAAGTTAGATCATAATAAGTAAATTACTAAGATTATTTATATATATATATATATATATATATATATATATTCATGAAATAGAAGTGGTTGTCTGAACTTTCAAAACAATTGTTTTTTTTAATGCATAGGGTTATTAGTGCATTACCGATACCAGAACAATGTACGGTTTGTCTATTTATCCGGAATAATCTTATCCTTCTCCAGAGGAACGTCTGATCCGATGTTGATGGGACTTTCATTGTAAGACAGAAGAGCTTATTGGGCTACACGTAGGTTACATTTTATGTCAGAAGTATAAGGGTTCCTATAAGTTGAAAAATTTTACATTGGTATAAATGGTTGGAGTTGAATTAAAGGTGACATTAGTATCTGGATAAAGATCGGGACCAGTATCAAAATATAAACCGAGACCAGGATCGAAATCAAGAGCGAGACTGGTATTGGGATTATGGCGAACACAACGTGACTGTTTGATTTAAGAATTTCAGTAAACATGGGCATCGTGGCGAGCAAAAGCTGGTGTGCAGTATGATCTACCACGATTTTGGAATACAAAAGCTTGTATTTAACAATAATAAATATAATTTATGTAAATTGGTTAATTGTAAGTACAGAAAGAGTTTTATGTTATTTTAGATTTTCTTTGGCTGACGCTGGCTTCAAAATAGTAACAAATTAAGTAGGAATTGTGAACACATAGGGCGCATTAAAATTGGAATGAATAAAAAAATTGCTATAAATGGTCAAGAATTATTTTATTGTTTTCAAAATATTTTCAGTTACTTAAATGTACTTTTTCATAGGAATAAACCAATTATGAAAACATTTATGCCACTCTTCCCTGGTGATCTCGAAAACATGTTTTTCATATTCTTCGACAGCCTCTTCTGGTGATGATAATGAGTTCTTAATATTTGCGAACCAAAAAAAAACCACAAGGTGCCAGCTCGGGAACGGTCCCGACCTGGCACTTTGTGGTTTTTTAATTTATTAGTAATCCTGCATAAAAATTAAAGATGCAGAATTACTCTTCAGTTCTACGTTTTTCTCCTTCAAAAATTTATTTTTCTATCTGGCCGTGTGAAAACTGACACTATTGTGGTAAAACATGATACTAAATTTACGATTAGTTTCACGGAGTTAGTATCTTCCGGCATACAAATGGTCGTGTATCAAACATTATTCACGGTACGACAATTCTCCAAAGCAAACTAGCCGCATGTCAAGCTTTTCTATACCCAAATTTTGTGTAGGATTGATTGTATTTGATTCATGCCTGTACCTAAAATGTTCGAATCTGATGGTAAGTCAAATGCCCGTCTGTTTTGATCATACGGCGAAAACAATCGATATTTTTGTTGTTCACATCGGTGAACGGGCGAACATCACTAAATTCGTCACTGAGATTGATATGGCCACGCTTGAATTTTGCAAACCAGTTATGAATATCGGTATTGCATAGTGTTTTATCAGTAACCAAATCCAGCAAGGCTTTGCCAAGCTGTCAAATTACGCTTGAAATCGTAGAAAATCATACTGCAAAAATTTTCACGACTTAATCCATAGTGATAAAAACACGCAATTTTAAAAATGACGCTACAATGTGAAAACAATTGACAGTTACCTATAACAAACTGTACATTATAGTCAAAGAGTTCCATTTTTAATTGTAGTAATTGCTTTTTAATTATATTTTATGTTAGTGGCCAGTTACAAAAACTTATAGTGCGCCCCACATATTTAATTAATAATAGTTGTATATTTTTCAACTTTGTTGTAAGCTTTAAAAATTATTATATGTTCTTTGTATAAAAGTTTTCAAGTCGGTTTCTAAAATAAAATTATTTAATTTAATTTATTTACAGCTTATAGCCAAAAAAAAACTTCTTTTCAGACCCTTCATATAAAACGCAATGTAGAACATTTGTCAGAATAAAAAGAATGAACCTAAACTAGACGCCTTTAGTAGTAGCCGCAGAAGAATTCCACTATGCCCCTTTTGGCTCAATCGTTATACCCTTATTACTAATATGACGGAACTATTCAAAACAAATCAAATAATCGTAAAGTCGAAGGTTTCTTTCGTTATAATTGAAGAATAGTGTCTATCCACAAATCTAAGTATCATTCGCTCGTGGATTCGTCATCAGAACCTTGTTACACACTAAATGGATTTTATCGTGAATCTTTTTCCAAATATTCCTAATCTCTTCTTTTTATAAAAAAAAAAATACAAAAAAAAAACCATAGTTGAGGTTACTATGGTTACTTCAATGAATCATTTCTGAGAAAAATACCTTAAAACATCTGTGTAAAAATGTCGTATGGTCAATCTTAAAAACAGATGTCGCGCTGGTGCGCTGGTGAGGGACTAAGTGGTCAACCGCGTATGCGCCGCGCGGCCACCCAATGATTCGTTCAGCACAGCCGCAATCAGCGTGAACTTGCACTGATAAGTTCGTAAAGTCAGGTTGCGCTCCGACCCGACCGCTCCCGCGCTTGCAAACTAACAACATTTATTAGGGTTGTGTTTATATTTTTTAAGTACATTTTCATGTGTGTGTGTGTGTGTGTGTATGCGCGTGTGCGAGCGCATGCATGTGCTTGTATAAAAGATATGTGTACTCGGGTATGTATATATGTTCCCTATATAATACATACATAACGGCTCAGCCAATATTTTAATGAAATTTTCAGGAAATCTTCAGATTATCCCAGGAGGTAATCCTATGAAGTTTGGTAGCTATCAGATAAATAGTATTTTTATTTACGAAATTCTCTTGTCACTTTTTCTCTAAACATTAATACCAAATTAGATTGTTTTTATTTTTTTCCGTTTTTTGATAATTTACAATTAAACAAGTTTGGTAATGATGGAATCAACAGAAATTGTTCTTATTGTGTCATATTTTCCCTATAAATTAATACAAAATTAGGTTTTATTTTCTATTTTTCTTCGATTTTTGAGCTTTTAAAATAAAAAGAAATTTGTTTGCAATCGAATCAACATATATTTGTTTTTTCAATATTTTTTCTAAAAAACAAAGAGCTCAGAACAGAATGTATTAAATAATATAGCACTCCCAAAGTCTTAACTCGGAATCGTTTTAGTTTTGTCTGATGTAAAACTTCAGAGATAAAGGGTGACGGCTCGTTTATGAGAATGACATGTATGAAGACTACATTAAAACTAAGCGTATTAACACAATACCCTGTATAAAAACTTGTTCATCAAGGAATTTGATATAATAATATACTAGAGGCATTTACATTTGTTATGACTATAAATACCTCTCAGCACATTATTTTTTGGAAAAATAATGTTGAGCACTATTACTGTAAATTTGTAGTTAAAAATTATTTACAAATAAAAATTCATTTATTTATTCATTTATGACAATTTATTATATGTAAAAAAAAATTTGAAATGATTAAAGAAATAGTACTTGACATAAACTCAATACCAGAAATGAAAATAAACGGATTTCACATGCTAGTCGACTAAGTAAAGTCACAAATTCATTTAGAGGGCTCTGTGTGCGCATATTCAATAAGGTTCCTGTATATATACAAGATTTACCTTTATATAAATTAAAGAATGTTATTAAACAAACACTCAGTAAAAAGGGTATTTACAATTTCTGAATATTTAGAAGACAAATATCCAGGGGCATAAGCAGCTCCACTTCTTACCTGGCTGTTTCGTTCTTAATGCTTTTGTATTTATTTTGTAACCTATGAAATAAAGATATTTTGAAATAGAATTTGAATTTAGAAACGCAAAATTTCAGTAATACATTTTAGCCGTGACATACTGACGTAAAATTGTATTATATTACAAGAATTCATTTCTTTTCGATAATAAAAAAACGACAACAAAACATTACTTTTATAATAATAAAAAAGAACCGCATTTGAAATTTTAATTAAATAATTGTTTAAGACTCCAAAAATAACTAATTAGTTGTTTTTAAAGTCGGTTCCGACTACAGCAAGGCAAAAGAACATATGGCCCATAAACGTGAATAATAAACGTTAAATATTAAATCAAAAGGAGATCTTTTTCTTCAATGGACACACAAGTGACTTATCTTCAGCTGGAAAAACTACTAGTTTGTTATTTATTGAGTCTACATAAACATTTATTTAAATAGGTTTTTGAAGTTGGCTTCCTTATTTTTAAAAACGCTATTTTATTTCACATGTTTTAATTAACAAGTAATTACAACTTTATATTTAACTTACCTATTTTGTATGTGGAATAAATACACAAATAGTTAATAAAATCGGTCAATAGTATCCTTTGCGTATATACGTACATCGCGTACGTAGCACGTGAAAAACCAGTATTTCAATCTCGAATTTATTGTCCGCTGGTAATCGTTTTAAGGACTTTACATTCTAGTGCAACTATTTTTATACAACTTATAGTTGTTTTTTTTCATTATAATATAAAAGTTCTAAAATTCATGCAGATTACGTTGTCATTTACATTACTTTTACTGTTATGATGTATTAACACATCTAAAATTGTCACGTCATATGTAGATAGATTAATAAGTTACTTTAATACTGTGTTTATTAGATTAAACTAAAAAATAGTTTCTAGCTACAAATTGCTCTATTGTCCCTTAAGGATAATACTGCATCTAAGTTAGGGAGTGCTGTGGCTTTCATCATTAGCTTAGTGGCATGAAGTGATAACTACCAGGCGCAAAAATGTGAATAACTAAATACAAAGCACAAACAAATCATACGTGCTTATAAAATTATGAGGGATTCCTCAATTTCCCTGGAAGTCCTAATTTGGTAACTATGGGACCTCCTCATGTATACCTTTATATATATAAAAAAAAATTTTTTTTGAAATCGGTCCACAGTAAAGATGATAAACGTTTTCTTCTATAAATTCGAAAGTAACCAAGAAAAAACTTCAAGAATAGCTGTATTTTCACTTTTTTTACACCTTTGAAAATGACTGACAAAATTTAGATTTAGGTGCGCATTTTCATTCGAAATTTCAGTACAACGCACGAAGCTCTGCCGCTCTGAATTGCCTGTGTTTGATGCATTGCGCAAGCTCAACACTCCCGACCCTCCTTTTTCTAACCCGCGTTCCTATTTTACGCCGTTCTGACACTTTCGTGACTAACTTCACAGCAGCAAAGTTTAGTGCGTTGTATTGTATTTAAAAACGCAGGTGGCATTCGATCGCAAGTTGACGTCACGATACCTTTCGCCGGTTGGGCGGGCGCACCCATTCATTCGCTAATCGCTCGCACTTCGCTGATTCATAACGTTTTTCTAAGGCGCATTTACAAGCGCAACTACAGTTGGTAGTTGCTAAGAATTAATAATAAATATTACGTCGCACCTCAGTGTTTTAATTTTATGATAAAAACAGCGGAAGGGCTGTTTGTTAATGAAGTCGAGATACGAACGCAGTAGTTTCAGATTCTATTTAAACTACTTTTCACATGAACATTTATTCAATAGACCCTAAAACTGTTGAGTTCTGCTGTGAAGATTATTTTGATAGCAATAGGATTACCACCAACAAAATGATAATAAGTTGTTGAACAAATGGCATATATATTATAATTTAATCTAAATAAAATATAATAAAATATCTTGAATTTGTTATTATTTCAAAATTCCACAAATGACACTAAACAAGGTAATGTTTAGATTTTTCATCTCGTTTTTCCTAACAAAACACCTATACATATAACCTTCAAAAGCAAGTCTTTTTCGAATATAAAAACTTGCATCAAAACCCTTTTCAATGTAGCTACGTATAAGTTTATATACGAGAATTGCTTAGGTGAAATAATAACATAATCATTCACTGATACGAAAGCTATTGCAATGTTTTGAAAATTAATGTCAAATTGTAATAATGTATATATTTTATACGTAAATAATTAATTTTGTATCGTATATTACAATATACAAATTGTATTTGAAAATTTCGTTACTTGTACTTGTATCCTTTCCTTTATTAATAATTTTACGACTAACAGCTGCAGAATTCAACCATATGTGATACTTAGTGAGGAACAAACAAGCAAATATGACCCAGCCTGTTCTAAGCCAAGCAAATACGAAGCAGTATTGTTATAAGCTGCATCCATATGCTTAAGGCTTCCGTATGTGTATCACTTAAATGCATTTAATTCGAACTACGTGTTTTCTGGTTATTCATTATTAATTGAAAAATTATATATACACGTATTTGGTTATTGTAAATGATTGGATAAGATTGCTAAAAAATTAAAAAGAAATACTTGCAAATATCTTGCTCAAATTATATACAAATTCAAAATAAATTACAGTAATTTTCACCAACTAGTACATAAATTTAGAAAACGATCGATATTTCATTTTTTTATACATTTTATTGAATCATGACTTATTTTTTCCACTTAAATGAATTGTGACAATTGTTTTCAGTCATTGTTATCTGAAATTAGAATTCTTAACTTAGTTGCAAAAATTACCTAACTGCATAATGGAATATCATTTCCAAGTTGTGTATAAGATAGTTAAAATTATCTTGGGATTTACTCTGACCATAAGCAATTTTTAGGGTCTCATGATAGAGCTATAAAGCACTAGCACTCCGTAGTAGAAAAACGTAGTCTAGTCGTATTTGGGTTTATTGAAATTGCCTTGAAATACATTTTGGCCATGATTGACCTTCAGGGTCTGATGATAAAGCCATAAGGTCGACTCTGGAACTTCATAACCGAACAACATATCCTGGCCATGTTTCGGCTTGTTGGAATTGTCTTGAGATTCACTTTAATTAGGAGATATTTTCAAAGTTTGATGACGGTGCGGAAGGTAAACACTAGTACTCCATAACAGAACTCCCTAGCCCTATTTGGGGCTTGTCAGAATTATCTTGAGATATTCTTTGATCGTGTTTGCTTTTAGTTTTCTGATGATGGAGCCGGAATTTTGGTACTGGAACTGCACAATGAGACACCATATCCTAGTGGACAATATATCCTAAAAAGTTATAATTATTGACTTTGGCCTTGATTGCTTTGATCAAGAAGCTCAAACAAGATTTGAAATTCTGTTATAGAGCTGCCTATGTCTACTTACTCGTTGCATCATTAGATCAGGCTAATTATCTCAAATTATTGTATGTCAGCGGTCCTCAATAAGTGAACAAAATTTTAATTTTATCTAACGATTTGAAGTCGATGGAAATTGCGAATAAGAATAAAATCTTTTTATACCCAATAAGTTCGGCTCACAAGTTGATTCTGAAATCGGCTGCGACTTCTGTTTTAGATAATAAGTCTGGGGAGTAGAGAGCAGAATCGGGACAGAACGAGAACGGAAGCAAGGTATAAATCGAGTTGGGGACTAAAATTAGGATCGAGAGCATGACTAGAGTTGAAATAAGGGAAGAGTACCGAGACCAAAATTGAGAGTGGGGCCAGATTCGGAGAATCGGAAGTCACTTAGATCAAAACTGGGTTCAGAATAGAAAGCCGAACCACAATCGGAGTAGAGAGTTAGACGAATTAGCATCGAGAGCAGAACTGGGATCAGAATTGAAACCGTGAATGCCATCGGGAGGGTGGTTGAGAACGTGATCGGTCGACATACAAGGACAACATAGGAATTCATTCTGTGTCCACGCGGGCGAAAACTAGTAATACAACGTAAATAACATTCTAAAAAGGACATGAAAGCAGTAGGTATACTTTGCTGTTGTAAAGTATGTTCTTTTAAGCACCTTATAATGAACTATTACATTTTTTATTAAAATAAAGATGATCTATGTTTTGAAAACTATGTGTATATGGTATAATGACTATGAGTTTTGTCAAGATGACACAGTAACAAACTATCACACACCGCACACCGCAGGACTTGTATTAAAACAAGCTCGCGTTTCCTTATTTTTAAAGGTCGTACAAGACAGAACTTTCGTGTAAAATAAAAAGAAAGAATTAATGTCAAAAAATCCAACTAGCATTTTGGAATTATCGTATTGATTAATTGTACGTTTAAAAATCGGAGGCTATAAATTGTATATAAAATATAAATTTCTGTTTTAAAAGAGGTATCTTTAATAACTTTTTGTCTGTTATAAAATTTAATAAATTGTGTAATGATATAAAGCAAATTAAAGTCAATAACATTAAAAATCGGGCCGCCAAAAATCACTAGGACATGTTTTGTATTTTACGACAAAAATAAAGATTGTTAGCATCGAATTTTCCAAGTCGTATTGTTAAGAAACATGTTTTGAGATGAGAAATAATAGAAACATATACGACAATCTATAAACATAAAATCGAAAAAAGTCAATAATAAAATACGTATTGGAGAGCTGGTGGATTTTAGATCTCTCATAAACCACGTATTTACAAGCAAAGTCCCAAACTTTGTCAGAATTCAGTACGAGACGGACAGCACCATATTAATTTCAAAAAGTTGCGGTTATAAGACAGTTTCGACTACGAACCCGCAGAGAAGAGCCCGCTAATTAAAGCGCTAACGGCGCCCCCACAACGGTCGGCGGGAGAGAAAGCTAAACAGCGGTATCCGCCCGCTGAGCCGGCGACCTCTCGCGGCTCTAGTTTGAATAACTTTCGTTTCTCACTCTAAAAATCTGAGCCGAATAAGGAGGAAATTACGTTGCTCGCTTTACTAAGGCGCTCGTCCGGTCAACGCGACGGCTGACGTCTCTTCATTTCCTGCGCACGGCCGTATCGAGATCCCTTTCTGGAGAAAGTTGCGATTTTTCTCTCCCAAGGGCGTGAGAGAGAAAAAATTCTTTAGTCGTTTACCGGTTCATTTGGGGAATGATACTGTATTCATTTATTTAATTATTTTTGACTCTGTGGGTACTTTTTCCAAAATTAAAATGATGATTATTTTTTGTTATATTCATGTTCATTGTTTAATTTATTAGACATTCGAATGACTGTCTAATAAATAATTATATTTATTAAATTATTAAATATATATTTAATGAGAGTTGTTAAATTATTAAATTGATATTATTTATGTTATGCTTATAATATTAAATTAATAATTAAACTTGTAATCTTTTGCGTGATTAGACTCATGTCTAATCACGCAATATCATTATTGACATGACATCATCATAAATTGATTATAAGTCTAATGGATTATAACTCGTAAATATCGCGTAAAAGATTTATTTTCCCACTTACTGCAAAAAATTACAAGCTCTTTAAATTTATAACTAGTGATCAAAACTTAATATCTTTTCAAACTAATATATAAGTATTTCTTAACGCAGAGATAATAAACGATTTAGACAAACGATAAGTACTATTAAATTTTGAAAATGTCGTTTTTTTTAAAAGTTGACCTTTTTACATGGTGATGAGGAATAATTTCCGATGAAGTCTTTGACCACCTACATTGCTTTCCGCATTTGACTCCCCATAAATATATACATCTATACAAAAATAAACACTCTGAAAATTACAATTGTCTGCCTATTACGGTTCATGAGATACAGTTCGCTGATAGACAAACAGACCAACAGCAGAAGTTCAGTAATAGGATGTTGTTGACACCCTTTGGGAATGCAACCCGAAAACTACTGAACGTATCGTCTTGGAGTCTTTGACCATTCGAAGCGGAATCGTTTGTGGATGGTATTAGTTACTTTCATAACACATAACAAACAGGAAAGCGGTATTTTCGTAATAAGCGATAGTATTTTTAAAGAGATAGGCACTTTTATAGTTGTACACATCAATTTAGATAATTAATACCTCGACAAATAAGAAATGAGCAGATATCAATTTTGAATCGCTCCGATTCAACAGATTCAGCGGTTAATTACCCACTGTGCACCCCGTGGGCCGTGCGCGAGGATGCTGGCGCAGGTAGCGGCTCAGCCGAAACAAACACGCCGTCAATTAGCGCCCGCCCAGTAAACAGCTTATTACACGACATTATGACAAAATTACAGAGCTATATTGCCTCAGTTCACGGCCTGCGAGCAAACATTTACTCACATTGTCTATGGCGCGGTGTCTTCGGGAGTTAATGTTCGCTGTTACCATCCCCTTCGATATCTCCCCTACCTATTTACTCATTGTTCTGGGTTAAATCGATGTTGCCTAGGTAGTATTAATGGACGCCCACGGGATCTTGTTTTTGCCTTTACGGGTTTGCGGTTTTGTATTGAATTTAACCTCACCTATGCATTCAAAATGGATGCTATGCTTATTATATTCAGACATTTAACGGAGTTTCATGGGTATAATTTGCAATTTTATAATGTTACATTTAGAGATAGATAGATAGAGTATCCTATACAATCATCTGTGTTCTGATACCTCAAGAACTCGATGTAAAAACTAACCATAGATATTATTGTTTTAACTCTTAGTGTTCGTTAGTGCTACAAAACTGTAATTTGTCAGAGTTCGCTTGAATTTATGTGATAGAATGCCATAAAAAATATCTCTAACGCTAACTTTATATTAAAAGAGTAATGAAAATATTATAAAAATTCGAATAAAATAATAAAAGCAAAAAAATTACGTTAAGCGACATGTTCAATACCAAACCAGAGAGAAGACTTACCGTGTGCTCGTAATTAATCATGCAATTAATTCGATATCGGTTCTCAGTATCGCACACACAAAATTATAATGAGACGAAACAAATTAAGGGGAACACCCTCCGAAGAAGAGTCGAACTTGACTGCCGCTGATTTATGTTCGACTGGGGGCAATTAGCGACTGCTACGGGCGAGTGTTACGGCAGATTAATTTCTCACTTAACGATTATTTCAAAGTCGGCTCCCGGCTTAGTTTATATCCACAACTATCACAAATCTATATTGCTAACATTTCGACGCTCGGGCCGAGGGCAGGGGATGCTGATGAGATCACTAAGCGGAAGGATTAACGTTAGCGAATTATCGGAGTATGTAATGAATATCTATCGCTTGAAGATTTAGTAAGGTATGTTATTCTCTTTCGATTATATCGAAGAATGGATCTTCGGATCAATTGCAGCTAATGATCGAGAGCTCTCTAAAAAAAAGCTATTTATTTGACATTTATATTCACAAATGGGGCGAAATATTAATTTTTTTTACAATTGCATAAGAATAATTCTATAAGGAATAATCTATAAGGAAGGGTAATCTAGTACTCATTTGAACGCTTATTTTGGAGGGCGCACTTTAACAATTCCTACTTGAAACTGTTTTTGAGTTATTTGAGCGTTCTAGTTACGCATTTTTTCGACGGTCACCAGAAAATTTGGCGTACGCTGCTTATTATAGCCTCGTACAGCTTACACATTGTTGTTAATATTTTCGCAGCGAAAAGATGACATGGATTTTTCTTTCCGCACTCGCCAACTAATTGATTCTTTTGCCGCGATAATGACTCAGCGCAATGTGGCTTTTGTTGCATATTTCAATAATTCAGAGGCCGTCCATTGAAGCGGACAATGCAACCTGTAGCGCCATTTTATGTTGCTATTGTAAAACGATTTTCTGCAATAAATAGACATAATTGTATAGCTTTATTGTTGTATCTTTGCAAGTTTTTTTTTTATTTTAATGAAAAAATTGATGCTTTAAATTGTGAATTACACCGGTACATCAAAAGGTCTGTATTTCGTATCTAAACTAAACTTTATAACTAAAAATCCACTTCCTAAATAGCGAGGTTTAATCTTACAGTATAATGTTCCAAGGTAATAGAAATAATGAAAAAATTTACTTTGTAACTATAATTAAAAAACAAAGAGGAGTTTGAAGTTTTGTATTCTGAATTTATTATAAAGATTTAAGGTGTACACAAACATACCAAAAGTAAAAAGTTAATACAATGATATGCTCAAACAATTTGTTTAAGGCAAATCAAAAGTTGAATGCTCAAAGTTTGTGCGAAAACGCACACTGGCTTGACGTGACGTCACTTCATAAGATAGGCGTGATCTTAAATACTGTATGAAATTCAGACTCTTAATAAAGCCTTTTCCATTTTACATTAATTTTTCGATGCATATTTCAATATTTATATAACTATATTCTCTTTTATCAGATAAATAGCTGTCAACAACTGGCTTATGAATTGACATCATTTTGTGCCTAAACTAATAATTTAAATAATTCATAATAAAAAAAAACCCTAACAAGAAACCTTTCTGCAATAGATTTTTCTCAACTATTATAATCGAATTACAAACTGAATTGCTCATTTTAATTTTTGGGCAAGTTTTCCTTTATAACTTTCATAAACTTTAAAAAACATTCGACTCAAATGAAGCTCAAACTGTTAATGCATGACACATGTAATTGTTAAAACATATATAATTATAGTTGTTCTCAAATATCTACAAGAGACATATCAATAAATAATTGACATTGAAAAACTGAAATACGCATTTCGTTAAAATCATAGAACAAAGAAACATTTTATGAATACACATAAAATGTATTTATTTATACGCCCAATGTGTTCAAAATATTGCTATTACACATTAAATCAACTTTATATAAAAGTTAACATTAAGACAGATATACGATTTTGTCATAAACTAATTATTACCCATTTCTAGGTCTTCTAGTTCTACTGAATTGGTATAAAATTTGTTTTTTTCATAATTTTATTAGTGAATCAGGAAGATATTGAAGTGTGGTCGTTTTAAAGATTGATAACAAAATGTTACTTAAAACTTTATTTTTCATTTTTCCAGTCTGAAATTAAATAATTACATTTGGAGGAAATGGGTAATATGAGATTTCTGAAATATTATATTATCGTTATAAATAGACTCTCCGTACCCACAGCTTTTAGCAACATAAAATCGTATATTTAATTTACAATAAACGAAGTGAGTAATTTTTATAATTTATTTCTGTTTTCAATTTATTTACAGTAGTTGCTAAATAACTTTGACAGTATGAAATTAGACGTGAACCCGTTGCTACGCAAATAGTATCGTTTACTGTCAAATAAATCCACAATTGTCGTACCGTGAATATATTAGTACACGACCATTTGTGTGTCGGAAGTTATTGAGGAACTCCGTAAAAATAACCGTAAACGTTGTATTATCTTCCAACACGACAATTTCAGTTTTTACACGGCCAAGCAGATGTATAAATTTTTGATGGAAAAAAAAGTAGAACTTAATCCAGCATATAGTCCCGACCTGGCACCTTGTGACACTTTTTGTTCGCAAAAATTAAGAATCAATTACGCAATCAGCGATTTTCATCACCAGAAGAGGCTGTTGAAGAGTATGAAAAAGATATTTGTGAGGTCACCAGGGAGGAGTGGTATAAATGTTTTTAAATTAGATTTTTTTGTATAAAAAGAGCATTTATGCCAATAGAGAAATATTTTGAGAAGCAATAAATTCGTTTTTAACCTTCCATAGTATTTTTTTTTCATTCGGACCAGAAAATTTTAGTGCGCCCCGCGTCCTTTTTATATTTTACAACGGTTTTATCACTTATGGTAATGGATGACATTGTGAAATTGCTTGCCTTTTTTCTCTGTTACAAAATTGTTTATAGACCAAGCTCTTCTTGACCTGATCATTATTCTGCCCAAATTTTATGATTGCTCTATGATTTCAACTCTCAGTGAGGAGATATCGACAGCACTGCGACGTTGTATGTTATTATTAAGAAAATCGTTAAAAAAAAATTGCCTGAAAGTAAGAGGAAATGGCTGTAACAGAAATTCAGACGGTCATGATTATAAGTAATTGTATAAAGTAGGTTTAAGAGACACATTGTTCTGCACGTAAAAGATCAAAATGGAAGGCCACCTCCATGTTTATTTGTATGGCTGTTTGTCCTTCTGTCCGTCTGTCTGTATGTGCTGCTGTTTTTTTCCGTGCCTGATATTTTTACCGATTTCAAATTCGCCTTGCTTGGAAAAGCCAATTTATTGGCTTTTTTTGCTGATGACAGATTCGATTTTTTTTTTATTAACGTTAAAAGGCTATGACAATTTTAAATGTACATATTTTTTTAGTTTGATGTAATTTTTTCAATGCAGTTCGTATTGAAGGCCACAATGTTCAATAAATTTTCTTTTAGTATCTTCATCACAAACATTTTTTATTTTAGTCAATAAAAAGAATATTGCAATACACCATCAGACATCTTCAAGCCCATATGAAATGAGGGTAATCTGTATATATTGTGTATGTATATATACATTGTCCACTTCAACTGTTTAAATTATGTAAAATATTTAATGTGTGAGAGACAATGACTCATTTGTGGGCTGCATTTATTCCACCATTCTATTCAATTCGTCACATACAAACGGACAAACAGAAGTCGGCTTCGACCGTGTGTATTTCGTAATTCATAAGATTTAAATTTTTAACATAAGTCGTTAGCAGTATTCAAGAGTAAATGATGCGAAATAATATCAATAAGAAACAAATGTCCGTTGGCGCTGCGAGGTGATAAATCTTTATTAATTCATTGAATCGCAAAATAAGCGTTGACGACTCCGAGGCGTCGTATTTCATTAAAATGTTTCCGGCGTTTGGAATAAAACATAAATTCGTCTTTGCTCGCTCAATGCGAACTGGCGGGAGTGCAGATAAAGGGGCTTCGCTTGTGTTAAAATAACTTTTTATCTTACATTTAATAACTAAATATAACAATATACTAAAACGACGACCAGTCAAAATGAATGTAACACATACTAACCGCTTTTAAGAAAAAAAATGAATGATTTAGATCAGTAAATTAGTTTGGATTCTTTGTATTATTCGGAATTATACGGAATCACTGTATTATTTTTATTGGTATTTTTTTACTAGTTATGAAAAATACGCGCTTTGTTTCATTGGAACTTATTTATTTCATACATTTAATACTTTTTTCGTAAGTCCTTTAAAGAAGAATAATTTTCAACCGTTTCAAATCGTTAGTAATGAAAATTCGGTGTCAAATTTTCAGTATTGTGCTTCAAAGGCGCGTCCTTGGCTTGTTTAAATCGGGGACTTTCATAGCAGCCCGTATAGGGGGCGCCGCCATTAAATTGTACTGCCGCGTTCACGTCGCGTACGCATTAGTGCTTATTATCTATTTTGTGGTGGTGGTTCATGAAAATTTAATTCTTGTTTTGTATTGAAATTTCGTTGATAATTATTAGATAACATATTGTATATTTTGTAGTATGTAGCGGGCTTTATATTCTATACACTACGATGCTATATAAATTGTTGGATTGTGGATAGAAACTTATTGTGATCGTTTTACGGTGCACTATATGTCGTGAATCTGGAATCTTGAGGTTCGTGAATAATTTTTTTTTATGCCAATCTATAAACGATTTCTTAGTTTTATTCAGCGTTAATTACTTAAAATACACGTAAAGGCCAATGGTCGAAAGTCCGTTGCACGATAAGTCCGTTGAACAGCATCACGCGATATAATCCCGTTCTGAGGGTCTAATCCATGTGACGCGTATTACGTTCCGCACAGAAGGGATTGCACCTTAAGCTCCACACGTTAGTCCATTGAGGGTAAAGGGCTGTTAATGGCCGAGATCACCGATTCGGTGACAACCCACAGGACAGACGTTTTAGGATACTCGTCTAGGTGTGGAACGACTAGTTTAATGTGACTTAAGTCAATGGTAATCTTAACTCAATGATAATCAGCCTGGGCACACGTCTGAGAGGTTGTGCTCTTCATCATTTGAAAAGAAAGTACAGCACCGACTAATCAGCTAACACAGATTCTTTATAAGAACAAAAAAGAATAACGGTTCAGAGTTTTATTTATGCATACCCACGACGCCTTCTTCAATACTTAAATTCGGATACAACTTTGTTTTATACTTTATACACATCATCTCAATGCATAAATTGCCACCCGATAAATATTCTATCGATACAGGAGTACACGAAAAGCGTTTCTGTAAAACGTAAAATTTATTTCGTTCAGTCGCATCACGCGCTGCAAATGAGCTGCGCCCGCGCGCGGCGGTTCACCGGATCCGGGCTTTATAAAATATTAACGGCCGATACGTAACCGGGGACGTGTGCGAAGTCCCTCGAACTCTACACGAAGGAGCTTCGCCAGCGAATTATCCGATGTGCGCCGGCGCTTCTGCGTATGTCTCCGGACGTACGTTTTTTGAGTTGAATGCCCGTGTATATGCTAATCGATTACGCATGTTAAAGACGATATGGTTAATTTTCTGCTCGAGCAAAATGAATTTAGTTTGTGTTTTGTGCGACTTACGACGTGCTATGTAATAA
>BGZK01001789.1:0-107807 GCA_005406025.1 Eumeta japonica
ATCCGCTACAAATTATGCGAGTGCTCGAGCGCAGGTTCGAACGACCTGACGCCATAATCAAACAGGAGCTAAATAAATTGAGGACGTATGATGCCGATGAACGGTGGAATGGGCAACATCAGCTCGTTCGCCAATAAAGTAAATAATTGTGTTGCGGCCATACGCACGTTGAATAAATTGAGCTACCTGTCCGCCCCGAGATGACCGATGAGATAGTTGACAAATTCAATGACATCTTGAAATTCAAATGGTGCGAATACAAGGACTCTCAGAACAGCGACGAGCCCGAACTTGTGATGTTGTCAACTTTTGAATAAGATAGCCGACCAGTGCAGCGCCTCCATGCCGATAGAAAAGCGGCGGTAGAAATTTGAGGCCTACACCGGAACGACGCCCGCGAAGAACAAACGCGATCAACACTATGAAGTACGATGACAACAACTCGAATTCGCACACCGCCTTCCAGTCAAATCGGTCAACAATAAATGTGAAATGATATGTCCGCTCTGTAACAACGAACACGGCTTACCGACTGCGGCGAATTTGTAAAGTTGAATATGAGCGAAAAATGGGACGCCGAAAAGGCTTCGCATGTGTTTCCGATGCCTGAGGGGCCGTCACATGCAAGCCGTGCAGAAAAGCCCTGTAGATATGTCGAGGCGGACATCATAGGCTACTCCACCAAGAGCGGACCACGATAGAGGGTCATGAGGGGCGCGCAGACGACACCGTCGTCACCGAGCACGGCGGTATCTGTAAACAATGTTAATACAATGCGCGCATACTTGAAAATTGTTCCGGTCGAGCTGGCAGGCCCGAAGGTTCGATGAAGGTCCACGCACTCCTGACGAAGGCTCCACGGTCACCTTAATCGATGAGCAGGTGGCGAATCGAATCGGAGCGAAAGGACGCCGCGAAACGTTACGCGTCTCGGAGTGTCGGTGGCAATGAGATAACCGATGAAAAATCGCGGGTCATTCGAGTTAAAATCAAAGGCTTGTTTTCTCGAAACTTGAAACTCGCGACAGCTCAGACCATCAGAAACCTGAAGCTAGCTCCGCAACGCGTAGAGCGCGCCACCGTCGCAGCCTGCTCGCACTTGACAGATATCGCTGAAAATTTGATCTATGACGCTGCCGCACGTGCATCTTGATCGGTCAGGATAATTGGGGCTTGATTGTGTCGCGACAAATTAAGAGTGGTCGCGCAAACCAGCCTGCCGCCTCCTTGACTCAACTGGGCTGGGTGTTACATGGATGCTGCTCCAGTTTATCACGACCGATAAATACCGTACATCACTTGCGACCGTCCGACGCTTCCGACATTGAACTGAATGATATCGTTAAACGGCATTTCGAAATTGAATCCCTCGGCGTGGCTCCGCGTAAACCGAGCCACGATCCAGAAGAGGGCGCTCGTGTTGCTAGATAGCAATAGTGTAAGATTACCGAGCGGTCAGTTCGAAACATGCCTATTGTGGAAGTCGGACAACGAAACGATGCCTGAAAGTTATGACACAGCGATGCGACGCGCAGCATGGAAAAGAAATTGTCAAGAATGATAATTTGAAACGTGAATATTGTGAACAGATCAATAATCTGTTAAAAATGGGTACGCAGAGCCAGCGCCGAATCAATCTACATCCGAACGCTTGTGGTGCCTCATTTCGCCGTCACGCATCCGCAGAAGAAGAAAGTCCGCCTTGTCTTTGATGCGGCCGCCCGTACGAACGGCAAATGTCTGAACGATGCATTGCTCACGGGCCCCGATTTAATAAGATCACTATTGGGTGTACTCGTCCGATTCAGACAGGGCCGCGTATGTCGGCCGACATCAAAAATGTTCCTGCGGGTTAAATCAGAAAAGAAGATCGAGACAGCTTTACGATTCCTGTGGCGAAATAACATGCACGAAAATCCACACCGAATGACGCGTCACTGATTTTCGGCGCCGCCTCATCGCCTGCTGCGACGATCTACATCAAAATCGCAACGCCTCAGAATTTGAACTTGAGTACCCGGAGGCGTGCAAAGCGATACGATTAGATCACTATGTTGATGACTTCTTGAAAGTTTTAACAGTATAGAGGAAGCCAGGCGTGTTTCGAAACAAGTTTGAGATTCATCGAAAGGCAGCCTTCGAGTTACGCGGTTGGGCGAGTAACGAAATTGAAGTCTTGAATGAAATGCCCGCGACGCGAAATGACGACAATGTACAACTCGGGGCGACACACGAATTGAAAAAACCCTCGGCCTACAGTGGGACATCAATAATGACGCCCTGGGTTTCAATCTCGGCCTGCGGAAACGCCTACTGAGTATTGGAAACATCGCTTCCACCAACAAAACGACAAGTCACGAGTGCAGTCATGTCCGTGTTCGACCCGCTCGGTCTAGCCTCGCCCGTCCTCATCACGGGCAAATGCATGCTCCAGGACATATGGAGATCAGGGATCGACTGGGACGAAACAATAGAACCGATGCACATAAGAAGTGGCTAAAATGGGTGAACGACATAAAGAAGCTGGCATCGATCAGAATACCTCGATGCATATCGCCCGGCCACACCGAGGGGAGCTACATGTGTTCGTCGACGCGAGCGAAAAGTCGTACGCTGCGGCCGTGTATTGGCGTATAAAATTGAGCGAACACGAAAGCGCAGTTTCGCTAATAGCAGGAAAGGCTCGCGTCGCTCCCTTGAAAGTCATATCGATCCCTCGGCTCGAATTGCAAGCGGCGCTGTTAGGCGCTCGATTGGCTTCGTCGATACTAACTGAAATCGAATTGAATGTGACCCGCAAAATATTTTGGACTGATTCTCGCACAGTTCTATCTTGGATCCGCTCCGACCCACGGTCGTTCAAACCGTTGTCGCTCATCGTCTGGTGGAGGAACACGACGGTGAGAAAAATGTTGGAGGTGGGTGCCTACGAAATTGAACGTCGCTGATGACGCGACACGAGACCCTACCCACTTTGATGAAACGCACCGATGGTTCCACGGACCCGATTTCCTGCGCAAAGGCGAATGATGGCCGCAGGAAACTGTTGAAAGCGAACGACCGACGGGGAGGAGATCATGTACGACGTTGACACTGGTCAATAAAGAAGACTCGCAAGTCGTACCAAACGTGAGCCGATTCTCGAGTTGGACCCGATTACTCAAGTACGGCCAGAGTATTGCAAGCTATTGATTTGTTTCGGGTCAAACGAAAAGTTAATGCATTGAAACATAAGAGGACGGCAACTAAAACGAGTTCAGACCCAACGTGGAAGCACATAAACAAGAAGGCGCATACACCAGCCCAGAAAGACAATAGAAGACTTGAAGAGAACGATCGGCACCCTTTGAGTTTGAATTGTGATTACATTCGAAGGGCGAAACGTTACTTTGCTCGAGGCGCAAAATGTTTTGGAAAGGAAACGACACACTTACGAGAAGGCAAAACGGTCACACGAAGAAGCCGTCTACGAAAGTTTGCTATGGAAATTGATGAAAACGGCGTTCTTCGTCTGAAAGGAAGAATAAAGGCCGCTAAAGATGTGTCGTTTACCTTAAATCGCCCCGCTGTGCTCAGTGGCGATAGTTCGATCGCAAAATTGATCATGAAACACTACCATGAAAGGTTCAATCACGGAAACCACAACACCGTGATGAACGAAATTAGGCAATATTATATCACGTCGTTGCGATCGAAACTACGGAAAATCGCCCACGAATGTCAATGGTGCAGAATTAACAGAAGTCTGCCGAAAATGCCGTCTGCGGAGGGTGACCTGCCTCCCGAACGCCTACGTCATCACCAACCCCTTCACGTGTACGGGGGTCGATTATTTCGGGCCTATGAGTGTGACGATAGGCCGCAGACACGAAAGAGATACGGGGCGCTATTCATGCCTGACAACACGCGCCGTACATATTGAACTGGCGGAGTCTTTGTCATCAGACTCCATGATACTGGCTTTGCGTCGATTCATCGCTCGAAGAGGAACTCCGAGAGTGATGTATTCGGACAACGGCACGAATTTCGTCGGCGCAAACAAAGAACTGATGAACATACAAGAGGCACGAGAAGATGAAGAAAGCCGACGTCCGCACCATAACGGAAGTTCATACCTCCCGGCGCTCCGAACATGGGTGGCGCCTGGGAGCGTTTGGTGCGATCTATCAAAACCGCGTTGGCCGCTACATTGAGAGAGCCCTCGCGAAGAAGTTCTCCACACCTACTGGAAGCCGAGCACATCGTCAACTCCAGACCGTTGACGGAGGTGGACATCGAACCTGCCGAGGCCGAGGGCCTCACGCCTAACCACTTCCTGATCGGGCGCTCCTGCGGCGCTGCCGCAGCGGGCCACTGACGACAACGTGCTCCTCGGGCCTGCAAACTGGCGCACGTGTCAGCGCCTCGCCGATCACTTCTGGCAGAGGTGGTTGAGAGAATACTTACCGACTCTGGTGCCCGCCGGGCGCGGCGACCCTATATGCCGCGCGCCGGCCGAGGGCGACATCGTGCTGATCGTCGACTCATCATCACCTCGATACTCGTGGCCTCGAGGCAGAATTAAGAAGACCTACCGGGTCCTGACAACCAGATTCGTGTGGTGGACGTCGAGACGACTGGTGGCGTTCTGCGGCGTCCACTTCGAAGATCGTCGTGCTGGTGTCAGCTGAGGCGACGGCTGTTCCGTGTCCTGAAGTGTAGTGCTGCGCACCGAGGGGAGAATGTTACGGACAGCCGCGCAATTGATATAAATTTAAAATTGCATTATGTCTTATATGAAATTATTTTGTAATAAGTGTTTTATATTTGTGTGTGTTTTTATATTAAAGATTTTTCTGCATAGTTTTTAATTACCCGGGTAGGGACTAGTTTTAAGGAAAATATTTGTTTGTTTTATTAGAATTTTGTATTGATTAATTGAATATTTGAAATGTAATGTGCGTGTGAGTTGCATACGAAATTGTGCCTTGGTGGGGAGGACCAATGATAGGCCTTGAAAGCGGTCGTCATTACGGTACGGCCGCTAATCGGTGTCTCAGGCGCTAGTGGCGCCAATGCATGTTTGACAATGCATATGAATTAAGTGCATGGCCACGCCTCCCAAATTAAAATGTATGCAACTCACATGTGCAACGGATGCCACCCATAAAATGCAGTGGAGTGGTGCATCCGACACAGTACCGCCAACCGTCATCTTGTGAAGCTCGGCTCAATAAAGTCTGAAAGAGAAACGCTGTCCATTATTGACCACGCCGCCACTGCAAGAAATCCGCCGACCAAAGAAAGCGTGCGCATCGTGAAGAGAGGCAATCCGGGGTGCGGGCTTACGCGGCGATAGCCGAAATCGCCGTTACAACAATATTTTTGAACCCAAACAGCTCGAAAACGCACCATCATTTACTGTTACATATATTTTAAAACGCTTTAAGATGGAAAGTAGCACGAAATTTCAGAAGTAGCCTGCAGGGTCAACCGACTTACGAATTTTTGACCTTCAATAACTCAAAAACTCATAGATTGATATTTTTTAAAACTAAAGTAGCTCAAAAACATAACGATAAATATTATAGCCGAATTTTCTTAGGGATGGCCTTAAAACACATAAAAACGTCATTTTGTACAGAAGTACAGAACCCTAAAAATTACGTTGTGCAAATTTTTGTGACGGTGTGAGTATGCATTTGTATGTGTATATGTGCACGTACTTTTACATGTGCACGGCACGTACGTGTGAGTGTGGGTATGTTTATTTGCTTAAGTGTGTTCAAATTTCATATGTATTATAGTTCTATAATGAAGAAAATAATTAGAAAGTAAAATATTAATGAATGCTAAATATTTATTGATAGGTACTAATGCAATAGATAATAGAATTTGTTTCTTTTTTTTATTTATTCATATTTTTTTGGGTTTATTTTAAAGTGAATTTTTCATCTTATCATATATTCAGATTGTTGATAATTTCCAGTCTGTAATCATATAGATAAAACTATGTTACATTGATCGAAGTTACCGTACACATATTTAGTATTCTATTTGGAAAATGAAATAATTTGTAGGATTAAATACACAATTGATTCGAATAAATACAGTCCTAACTGTGCTATGTTTTATTTTGTCCTTTAACAAGTTTTAGATCCGTTGACGTAATTTTATGGATTCTAACAATACATTGTACACTACATTGTAACGGCGTATCTATGTTGGTCTGTTCTAATATCAAGCAATTTTAAACTACAAATGGCCCAGTGAAAATGCGAGCAGGTTTCACAGACTATATTTTACACTCCTGGAATGTTTCGCATTTTATATCAAACGTTAAAAAAACTGTTGACGTTCTTATAGCTATTTTTTGTTGTCGTGGGACCTCTTTTTAGCGGCATTCGTTAAAACGCAAATTTCAAAAACCAAAACTCTTACGTAGTGTCTTTCTTCATGGGCAACCTCAACGATAAATGATATACAGTATATATTAATTGCTCTACATGTTGTTTAATTAATGACAATTAATAATTACATGAATTTACATACATTTAATAATTATTAAATATGTATAATTATTAAATACTCCTTTGTCTCCGCTCTTAAAATTAGCGTAAATTAGTATATTGCTGATCTTTTTAGTACGCCTTGAACGATTTATTTTTGCAGAACTAAAATGATTAGCCCTCTAATTTATAGAGCGACTAATTATTTCGGTGTCAGTTTCGGTAAGTTAGCGGGAATTTCGTACCGACCCGTCTTAGAATCTGGTTTCAAATTTGCTCCAATTTCGGAGGTTACCGGTTTATTTTACCGATTGGGTTGGATTGAGACGAAAGTCAAGCAAAGTAGTAACTGACTTATCGTCAGTTTTAAGTCATATGAACAATGATTTGCAAATTCTTTTAAGTAGTCACTAGTTATCGTACGCTTTACAGGTGTATTAATTTTGTGTTTAAAGTTTTATTTATATTAAAACTAGTAATATTTTTAATACAATTTTTTTTTATAGTTGATTTAGCTTTTTCCGGAAAATCTCTTTTGTATTTCTTGTTGGAATAGCTTAGGATACTTCTTAGAGTACCTAATCAAGACATATTAAAAATATAAAAAACTTTAAAATAAAGACAATTACGTCGTATTGTTCATTTATTAGATTCGTAGAATCGATATACATCAGATAACTTTTAACAAAGATTTACGTGAGAAGAAATACATAAAAGGTGAGAATTTAATTTTATAGCAGCGAGAAAGAGATGTGAAGTATTTCTAGGAGGAGCAATTATAGAAACAGCGATAAAAATTTTCTTTAAAAAAATCAAAAAGCTCAGAGTGAAAGTTAGACAAAAATTTGACAATATTAAACTCATACAAACAAATGAACTATGTTTAATTTTTAAAATATAAACTACAACTCAAACAAACCAAAAGCAAATGTTTTCTAAGTTTATTCTCTAGGTAGGTAGAATAAAATTAGGAAGTATCTTTTTGGTTTATTAGACAATGAAGGTAGTATAATACTAATATAGTATAAATTTCTTAATTATTTTAATTTATGTTGAGTTAAAATATTCAATTCTCTGGTACAAGATGTATATTTCCAGATTTTTTAATTAATCTAGTTCACAAGTGCCATTTTCCATTTTTTCGGTTTTTTGCACCGAAAATTATGATTGAGGTGTCTTTCGATTCGGAATAATATCTAGAAACTTTTCGAAAAATACTAAAGCCCCCTAGAAAAAAATTGCAAAAGTTATAAGCAGTTCAGTAAAAAAAGAAAGGTTTGGTTTTTAGCAAATATCTCAAAAATCATTTAAGACATTCAAAATTTGAAAAAAGATCATAAAAGAAGAGAAAATTTCCTAAAACAAATTTTACTTGGTAACTCTATGTACAATATTTATAATTTTAATAGCGTGTTATTATAAGGCAATACACGGGTGGCGCAGCGGCCGTGTGCGTCGCTGCGCCACGTTCTTTCTATGTTAATAAAAAAAATTAACTATATAAAAATGAATATTAAAGAATGAAAAAAATGAGGCACCACTGGGAAATATGAGACAACAATAATCCGATGGAAATAAATTTTTTCTCAAATTTTTCAATTCGGTATACTATTGATAATGAAATAAATTTTAAACGATTTACATTTATATAAAAATGTAGATACTTGTTAGATTACAAATCTCAGATTCTTTTTACTTCTTTAATCTATTTTTACATAGCTATAAAATAGATTCTTCTTGGGAAAATTAATAAATTTTACTTTTTCACTTTCTTACTAACAATGTAAGATTTGGAAAAATTAAAAAACAAGCAATGTTTTTTTTCAAATATCGCGATTATTTCGTTTTCTTATTGTTAAAAACTTTTTGAAAATAATTTTTAAATGTTTTTCTCTTTCATTGTTTAAATAATTATTATAAACAAATGGAATTCTACGAGTCTTTTTTTCTACATACTGAATTAATTAATGAAAACAGTGATGTTATATTTTTTTAATTACTTTTATATTTTTATATTATTATTATTTTTATATTTTATAAATACTTTTAATATTTTTGTGCCTTGGAACTCGTTACCATCATTTTGTCTGTTGTTTTCCGACACAGTCAGGTGTTTTCATATTGTTACATAGTTGATTGAAGTATTTAATTTCCACATAGTAAGTATTTTTGGTACTAATACACATTTCCGAGAAAAAACCAGTAGGATATTTTTATTTTTCCACACAAAAGTGACGGAATGAATATGCCTTAAATCACAGGCAGCAATTTGTATGTGTAATTATGCCTATATAAAATAACAAGGGTTTAGTAAAGAGATTGGGAAGTCTAGAGGTACTAAGGAAATTAATTGTTTTTAAGAGAAAATTAAGCAATATTTATACGCATCTTTCAGAGATAAATACCTAAAACCTAACGAAATTACAGGTCATTTTTGTAAAGAGAAAACCATCGTAGGCTTGTGTACTTAATAAAAATATGCAACACTAGTAAATAAAAACATACATATGCTCTCATAAATGTACCTATGTTTTATTTAAACATTATATTCAATAAACAAAATACTCCGAAAAGCTTTTTTCAGCTGTATCTCAATAATCATTTGCTATACAATATATTCAGTTTATGTGCAATTAATGCTCAAAATCTAAATAATATACACATTAAATCTAAATAATATAAAACTTTTAACTGAAATTATAGGTAAATAACAAAACAATGATTAATTTACTAAACAGTAATTTTCATTTTCAACAGTACTTAGTAATGGAAACAACATTGACTATTAGGAACACATTAATGGCCACTCATAAAGTTATTGCTGGAATTATCATTCCCAGCGATATAGTAACGATTTTGTAAGTCAAGACGATTTTAAGTTTTTTATTTATATTCCATTTTACTTTCAAGAGCAAAAAAAATCGAACCTGCATTCCAGGTTCGATTCTAATGTATTTATGTTCATTTTAATATTATATGTTTATATATTAAATTATATTTTTACAATTCATGATTCAACGCATTGGAGATGCGATCTCCAAGTAATATCTGTGGAGTGTCTCGGAAAGATAGATTTAGGAATAGTTATGTCAGAGAGCGGTGTGGTTTGAAGGAAGATGTAGTTACTAGAGTAGAATAAGTTATATTGCTGGGGTTTGGCCATATAGAAATTATGAATGGGAAGTAAACTGACAAAACAACTGTATAGAGTGAATATTTGTAGTATAAAGGTCGTCGAAGGTCGCCCTAGAACATCCTATGTATACCAAATTGGTGACATATTATAAAAGGGCCAAATTTTAAGCGCCCGTAACCGATGAGCTCGCATGAAAAGGCTGATGGATGTCAGTGAAGCAAGAGAAGTGTGCCAATATCGTACCAACTTGCAAATTTAGTCTCTGTTACCCTTCTGGGAAATAGACGTGA
This sequence comes from Eumeta japonica, assembly GCA_005406025.1. Taxonomy (NCBI): domain Eukaryota; kingdom Metazoa; phylum Arthropoda; class Insecta; order Lepidoptera; family Psychidae; genus Eumeta; species Eumeta japonica. The sequence continues at coordinate 9,915 of BGZK01001789.1, forward strand.
CTTTATATTACTCTTGTTAGTTCAAGAATCTTTTCATTTATTTTAAAGCACACAAAACAAATTACAACCATCATAAAATTATGTTAAATAATAGAATACGTACGCAAATTCGTCTAGACCTTAAATATGTGAGTATAACATGATTAAACTAAAGGTATTTTATAATGACAAAGGAAAGTAAACAAACAAAGGGCAGATCAAAAATCATGAAAAACGAAGAAAAACACAAACAATTTGTATTAACAAAACAAGACATCTTGAATACTGCGTTTGAAAGCAGCAAGTCTATCAAAGTCACCCCCGCCCGCAATGTCGCCGCCCGCATCAGCGTCGGCGGTTAAGGCGCTAAGCGACGCGTCATTCTTGCTCATAGGATTGTCAAAAGACGCATCATTTTTGTAGGTGTGCAACGAAAACTTTCTGAATGTTAGGGATTTATTAAGCCTATTAAAAACTTAGCGTATTTGACTCTATCGAATAATGTTAAATTTCCTGTACATAAGTTAGATCCGTTTGTTTACAACGTGTTTCCTAGTGACAGTACTTTTAACACAAAACAACTTTGCAAATAGTCAGTTAAAAAGCAGCCAAGATTCTAATGATAAGATACCATTTTTACACACTTTATTGTTACACATTCAATATGCTTATTATAAGTATTATAGTAACGAGACTATATGAAGCTATGATTAGACATAATACTGTATTACCTACTTAAAAAAATGTGATGTTCTTTTTAAAATACCAAAAACTATTAGAATTAATAAACGAAAAAAAAAACTTATTCAATATAGATTAAGAATACTATACAGAAGGGCATATTTAAGCCTAGTTTGCAAGCGTCATTAAACCACAACAAACCATTTCTTAATCTAAGCAAATTTTGTTTCAAAATGTAAAACGCTTGCTATCAATAAATTCTGGCAAACTAATTACTTTATTTAAATACAAAATATCCATTAGGCGAAGTAGCTTTAGTCAGTAAGTAATATTATAATATTCTATTGAATCCAATTTCTCACGTCAAACTCTGTCGGATTAGGCGGGATAGTTCGCTAATCGCGCACTCCAGGTCTTTGAACAGTTCTAACCCCCCCGGATTTGGATCATACATTATACTAATAGATATAAACTAGGCGCACTCGAGCCTGATTGGCCGTAAGTTACCTCAAGTTTGGGTAATTCGTATGTATATTATGTTACGATCTCGCTAAGCCCAACGTTGAGGATACCCTGTTTACAGTTCGGTTGCGAAATGATCTAAGTATTATTTAGAAACGTGATAATAGACGTTACATTTATAAAGATAAATAACTTAAATGATTGGGCGAAAATGAAATAAGCAACGCTCGTTCGATGTTCTAAAACTTTACTTTGACCATTAAATGAAGTTTGGAATTCGAACTAGATTCATCAAGAATGTCTCCAGTATTTTTCCAATAGCATCATTTTATTAACCGTTTGACTACTTATTAACGTCGGCTCGAATACAAGTTGTGACAAAGAATACACAAGAGCATACATTGACTAGTGCATAGCTCCCTTATTTGTAATAGAACCACATTATTAATATGACGTAAATTAAATATAGAAGAATAACGTGTTTTTAGGTTTATCAAATCTATGCGTGCAGCACGAAAAGCCTGAATACTACAAAGACAGAAATGAAAAAATAGAATATTTTAAAACAATTATTTAAATAGAATTTCGAAAGCAGTTTTTTTTATCTATTTTTTTTTAGTTGACTAGTAATTGAAACTTTATAATTCATTTAACTACTCTGCATGTGGATTATACCATGCTTATTAAAGTTAACCAAGCATTTCATTTACTATTATACGGAACACGTGGAAAAGAAGTAATTCGATCTCGAATTTATTTCCCCTTGGTAATCATTCCAGGGTCTTTACATTCTTAGTTGGCGTGCAGCTCCCAAATTATTTTTACACAAATTATAAAGGTAAATTCATATTTTTTGTAATATAAAAGTTCTACAATCTCTACGGACTATATTTGCGTTCATTTCCACATAAAATTAATTTACCTGCTTTCTACTGTTATTGCTAAAAAGAGTTCCGATATGTCCCTGCTAAGATTGTCTCGTTGGAATTATATAGATAAATGAATGAAAATATGTAGGTACATTATTAAGTAATTATAAATCTGTGTATACCACATTGATACTAATAGCCATTTGAAAGTAGTTTCTGGCGACAAATCGCAGTATCATCCTCCAACTCCTGACTATCAAAGAGTGCTGTGGCTTCCATCATCAGCTCAGCAACATGAAATAATGACTCCTAGATGTAATAACTTAAATAACAAAATAAAATCTTGAACACCCTATACTTGCCTATAATAGTTGAGGGATTTCCCTCAGATTCCATCATCAGGTTCTGACTTGTGAGACCACCTCAGGAATATAACTCTTTGAAACAAAAACAAATTTCGAAACCAGTTCACAATTGACGAAGTTATTTCTGAAAATACATAAAAATACAGACGAATACTACCTAGACGAAATATATCTCTTTCTTCTTTTTAAGTCAGATAACTATTAAATCAAGCTTCCAGCAATGTATGTATTATATATCCTCGATATCATTACTGTTTACGCTATTTCATCCCTAAATCAGTCTTTACCCTAGACCATAAACAACTGATGGATTGCGGGACCGAACCAGAAACGTCATATTTGGCGCAGATGAGAACACAAAAAAAAATGCTTATGTATGTATAAACGTTCATGTTTTGAAAAAAATATATATTCAGGTATATATCTGTCAACTACAAATAAGCTGGTCACACAGAATGTATGTCCGTTTAACAGAATGTGTCCATACATGGAGAGCGTACTTTCTCCAGAGGCACTTCTTAAACCATTTATTTGGATCGTGCGTTTTTGATGAATAGCAAGAGACAAGTCACCTGATAGGACGCACAAATCAATCATGAAGATATTAGAGCAACCGTGGTTGTTGCAGGGGCGGGAGCAACGCTATTATGATATGTTTCTATCAACGGTCTCAATTAGAGCGGCGAGTGGCAATTACCGCCTAATGGATCTCGACCCTGTGCAATTTACGCGGCCTTCGATTGCACGTTAATGAAGTTTTGCGTTTAAAATATCCCCCGGAGACTTTGTTTATCAGCAGACTATAATGGAGATGAACGAAACCACTAATAATTGATTTCGTACGGCTCCATTTAATCAAATGACATATGTAATAAGCTAATATTGAAGGAATGGCTGGTTGATATGCTAGCTTTTGAAGTGGCGAGGACTATTGTTCGCTAAAATGGGCATATAGTTCGGTTAGAGGCGCCAACGACTGTATTGGTGACATAGATGTATGCACAGGTATATATATTACATTTTGCCTGCGCCTCCATCTGCATAGACAAAGAATGACATTATTCGTTGTATATCGAACGGTCACCCTCTCATTCGAAAACCTGATCGCTATCCCGTTTTCCCTAAAACAATTTTTTCTTAAATTTTATTCTATCACTTTATTAGCTTGATTAATATGCGTAACAATAATAAATTAAAACTTTCTAGTATTAAGTTCGCTTAGCAGAGAAAAAGCTATACATGACGGCTCTTTAATAATAGTTAAAAATAATATAAAATACAAAGAATGTTCAGATATTGCGAGCCTATCTGTTGAGCGAACTATTGAAATGGCCTGCATATAATTTGAGCAGCTTATTGTATTAAGTGTATACTGACCCCCGAATTCATTATATAATGCTTTCGAGAAAATAATGAATGATATTTTGTGTAAAATCAATAATAATAGTAACTATATTGCGGAAATTTTAATATAAATCTATTGGTAAATTCTTATCTATGTACCAAAATTAAATCCTTATTCAAATGTTATAATTTAGAAAATTTATATCTGGAGCCGACCGGGATCACAGGTGCTTCCTCAACTTGCCTCGATAACATGTTTACAAATATTAAGCCACAATATAAGTCGGCCATAAATAAATTATCATCTGACCATTGTAGACAGCTAGCTACGTTTGAAATTAATGCTGAAAAAAATATAAAACGTAAAATAAAAATGTTACCTGTGAACACTGGTCGTCTTGAGCAGAAAAAATGTACTAATAAAGTTGTCTAATGTGAAATATTATATCCACCCTAATGAAATGTATGAGTTCATTGTTGGCCAGGTCTGAATGTAGTAAAGTCCTTAGATCAAAAAATATTAATGTTAAAAATGCCTTATCATTTAGCGATTGGACGACGGTGGGCATTTATACTAGCAGGCGTAAATTATACGAACTTTACAAGGAAATTGTATAATAATTCGGATATGTTTATAAATTATATAGGAAATTATTTCAAAGTATTTAAGCGTGTATTCAGCCGCAAAATCAATATTTTTCTGTTAAAAAATACATAAAATACAAATATAATTAGAACTACTTTGAATATAATCAATAGAGAAAATGGAAAACATGCAATAATAGCCGATAAAATTTTAAACAAGCATATGGACGAAGCTTTTGCTTCTGAAAATTTTTTTACTAATATTCCAGTTATAACTACGTTACTTTTAAAGCCATCGCGCACTCTCGCTAAATCTCTATTGAAGCATAACTTTGATGATTGTGGCGCTTCATTTGAATTTACACATGTCAATTATAATAATATTCTCAAAGCCTTTAAATCCACAAAAATGAAAAATACTGCTGATCTTGATGGTTTCTCTACAAAAATAAGTAATTCAATAATAGACTGCATTGCTCCTTGTTTAGTATCGATTATTCATGTTTTCGTTGATGGTGGTGTGTTTCCAGATCTAATGAAACAAAGTAAAATAATCCCAATATTTAAATCCGGTAGTAATTCCGACCCTTCAAACTTTGACCGATATCAATACTACTACCGACACTAAACGTCAAATTAAAAAATACTGAGTGTGAATCAACTATCACAGTATTTTTATAACAATAATTGATGAACGTGAAACAGTTTGGATTTACAAAGGGTCGCTCAACAACCGAAGCCGGTGTTTAGCTCATTGAGCAGGATTTTGTGCCTGGGAGGAGTCACGGGACGCAATAGGTATTTTCTATGATTTTTCCAAGGCATTTGATTACATTCATCATGATACATTTATCAAGAAACTACGTCATTACGGCGTTTTTCATTTGGATTTTTACAGTCATATTTGAGTGGTAGAGTTCATAGGGTTGATATTCATAGTGAGAAGTTTTTGGGATCTGCAGTGAATATGGGTATGCTTCAGAGTCCAGTTCTTGGACCATTTCTATTTCTAGTTTTAATTGTCTACATGTCTACCATACCTTGTGAAGGACGAGCACGGGATTATACTATTTGCATCATCATACTTCCTTGTTTTTTAAGATTACCAGACAACAACCAGATTTTGACGAATTAAATAGTACTATCTCGAAGTAAATGACTGGTGTACAGTTATCAATCTTTTGCTCGATGAGAAAAAAACAAAAATAATTAAATTTTCGTAGTCTAAGACTAAATTGATCGATACAAACGTAGTAGTCGTGGACCAGATACTTGATGTGTGGACAGGACCCTATTTCTTGGTCTGACTTTAGATATCAAGTTACAGTGGAATTTCCATATAACGAAATTAGCGAAAAAGCTTAGTTCTGCAGGAAACGCAGTCAAAAGAATCCGGTGATTTACAAATGAAAGCAACGCAAGTTTAGTTTATTTTAGTTACTTTCATAGTCTCATGGCTTATGAAAATTTGGTATGGGGTCATGCAGTCGATATAAACACAAATTTTTTGTTGCGGAAGCGGGCTATACGTGTCATTTATGACCTGAGATCAACAGCATCTCTCACACAAAAATTTAAAGAAATTAATAATTTAACTGTAGCGTCACAATACATATACGAAAATCTGGTATATGTCAAAAGAAATATAAAATCGTTCCAAAAAATTAGTGACATACACAATATTAAGACTAGACGTAAGAATGATCTTGCTTCTCATAAAATTAGACTCAGCAAAGTTAGCAAACCACTTAAGGCCCAATGTGTGTGCTTTTATAATAAGAGACCAGTATAAAATTTAAAATTTGCCACTTCATAAATTAAAAACTTTCATTAAAAAAGTTATGTAGTAAGGGCTATTATGCCGTATCTGAATATGTTAACGAAAAAAACCCCGAGGGACTGAACTGCTCGACTATCAAGCCGTTTATGTAATTTTCAAATGTTGTGCTAGTTTTATTGATTATATACCATTAATCTTTATTTGAAACCGAAAAATAAATTAGCATTCGGAATGGGTGTTAACGTTAATACCAAAAGAATGTCATAATGACATATTTCAAGAGTAATTCTATAACCTACGAAATAAACATATATTTGATATAATATGATTTGACAAGAGTCTCTGAGTTAAGCCGCGGACAGACAGATAGGCAGAAAGACAACCAGACAGACGGACGAACGGACGGTCAGACGGACATGGCGAAATTACGAAGGTTCCTTGTTGACTACGAAACTCTAAAAACAGACAAATATACCATCCGCTCCGCGTCGTGATGCCTATCTCAGTAGCGTTTTGGAACATATTTTTTTACAAATGTCGTACGAAATATTAAATAAATTCATTTTCAGGGACTTTCAATTATTTACTATTGGAAGACAGCACTTCGCGTCATTGTATTGCACGACTGCCATTCGCTCCACGCCTTGTAGAACATGTTGAGCGGTCGATCTCGGACATCGCGCCGTATCTGTGACAAAGGTCATTGGCACCGAATCGACTTGAATCGCCCGAGGTCTAAACCTTTCAATTTGAAATAGAAATATCGCGAGAGAGTACAGTACGGTGATCACAGACGAAAATGAAATATTTTATTAACACGCAAACTTTTATAGTACTTTTCTATAGATACATGTCTCTAAAGGATCGGGCAGTGCATTATTTTTTTGACGTGATAACGCCTTATAAATCGATGAACGCCGGCTGCACACAAAAAAAAGCATGACTCATTGTCGCGTTCCGTCTTCGCCGAACGTGCGAACGAGAGCACGGAACGAGAGATCTCTCTTCCACTCCATCGGCCGATGCGTCGGAGTAGAAGAGAGATGACAACCGCACACAACCTTACACGTGAACTGTTTTGTCAACTATTTATAAAGTGAAGTAAAAGTTAATGTGGTTTCCATTGTTTATTACAACAATTGTAGCAAGTGATAATAATTCAAATCAATTCATAAAAGTATGCAATTTTTCATCAATGTTTTCCTATGACGTTATCACGTAAAATTATCGTTCGCAAACCGACTTTACAGATAACCAATGTTTTTTCTCAGTTTAAAGCCTGAGATCTTTTATCTGTCGCCAGGGCAATTTTTAATATGCCTAAATCTTCGTAAAAATCTCCAGCTGAGATCAACTTTTCGGGTAACCGTAGTCACAAATTTCAATATAGATTAAATCTATTTTTAGGGAGCATTATAAAGGGCTCTGTCTGCTTGCGGTTTTCTGTTTAAAAAAGATAGATCGACATTTATATTATATTTTTCTTAATTAGATCGTCCGAAATTTGCATTTAGCACAGTAATGTATTAATAAATATCGCTTTAGGCACAGGCTTTTCCCATCAAACTCATTAGTTATCGTTTCAAACAGAAAATTATTATTGAAATATAAAGAGAGGAAGGTTTGAGTGCCAGCAAAATTTCCATTTCATTTTCTTTGTTTTCTTTACGTTTTGGTCTCATATACTAAGGCAGTCGATCATTTTTTATTTAACCAATATCGTGTGGGAGAAAGCAGTTTACACGAATAACTATTACGTGAAATCCAAAGTGACGATCCTCAAGAATCTAAAGGAATATATAAATTAGTGATGTAAATAGCAAACGTCTTGATGAGCGCTGTATGTACTTTCTATGCCTATAGCAGAGGATGAACTAAAAACTCAAAGTAGTATACGTACATATATATATATATATATATATATATATATATATATATATATATATATATTAATACAACTTTATTAATTTCTTCACGTTATGTATTGCGCATTCTTAGCCATTCTATATGGAAGTGTCCACTAATGCTTTCGATATTCCCAATACTTAATTTATAAAAATTTTGGAATTTCGTGCACTCATAAATATAATAAGCAATCCAAATCTCTACCACGTGTTTTTTTTGTAATAATCTTTTTGCGCTTGTATAAATAGCTACTAGTCTAAGATCCGGGATAAAAACTATGTACCCTCATCTCTTAATTGAATTAAATAATGCTTTAAAGACAGTTAACAATATTATAAAGTTATGAGAACAATGCCTGCCACCGTAGTCCTACTGTCATTAACATTAATTAATGAATTAATAATTATTTTTTGCTTCTTATGTTAATTGCACATCGGAAGTACAAAATTTTCGAAAATGATGTTTTACACCTTTTTACAATAAGCAGCGACCTTTATGACTGCTACAGCTACCTGCAGCCAGGTATAAACAGGCTGATAAACCGAACTTATTTCTCTCGTCTGTTAATTAAAATATATTAACATGTATGTATAGTTTATAAAAAATCTAAATGTATTTATAACTGTCAAATATCGTGAAATTATTCGCAGCCTAAATAAAAAAAATAAATGGTCGATATTAATAGCAGCAAGCCTACGATGGCAAACATTTTGTTCTCATAAAATATTGTTGTCTGCCTTTAAAACATAATTGATTCAATTAACAGACGAGGGTACATTTTTCTAATGCCGAATCTTAGACTATACGTTTCAAATTAAATCTAATGGAACAAGTGATAGTTCTAATCTGTCGTTTGTTAAGTACAAAATAACTTTTGTGAGAATAAAGATCAATCCTTAGATTATGGTAATAAATAACTTCAAGAGGTGTTCAAATTACAAACAATGAAACAAACTGCATCACCAATTTTGTATTAATTTTTTTTCATTAGTAATCTAATAGTTAAAAAAATTAAGGGGGAGCGTTAAGGACGAATTTGAAAGTCATGTGTCGGTATAGGACAGTCAAAACTGAAACATCATAGGACACGTCATACTTTAAAATAAGCTATTTGACGATGCCTCACTCTTACTCTTTTTTTCCATATCAATTTACATAGGCATATGCTCAACATAATTACGACAATGTAGATATTGTGAAGTGAGAGGAGCTTGGATAATTTTATATTACTGCTTTCGTCATATATAGCAGTACATGACATATTACGCGTGAGTCACACTCGTCGGCGTGCCAGTTGAAGGTGATGGTCATTAAAATGAATTATGTTAAGATTATGCTAAGAAAAGAGGTATGAAAGTAAATGTCAGGGAGATCAAGGTTCTGGTATTTGAATAAAGCGAAAGCACGACTGAATATTAAAAATATGTATACTTGTTTCTAACAGATTAAATTAAAATAAAGAGAAATGTTTCATTTGTCGAACTTTATCAGAAGTTCGACTAGTGAAAGATTTCTCAGTTTGAATAATTAGTTTACAAATGACCTTAAACACGAGAGAAACATTGAAAAAAAAGTAAGCGCGGGAGAGGAAATGAATGGGACCTTGCTTGCTATCACGTAAACTGAAAGTGTTTCACGACGAACACTTTTAGCTGTACATAGCATAATCCCTATATATGGTTATGCACGGCAATCAAAGTTGGGTGTGTTAGAAAACTCATGAAAGTAGAATCAGTGTAGTGAAGATACTATTCCTAAGTATGTACGGAGTGTCTTTAAAAGATAGATATTGAGATATTGATGTCACAGTACAGTGTGATTTTAAAGAAAACGTGGTGACTGGCGTAGGAGAAAAGTACGTTGCGGTGGTTTGGCCGTCTAGAAAAAAAAATTGATTAACAAAGCGAATCCGACCAAACAGGTGGGATATTAAAAATGGCCAATCTTTAAGTACCCAATACCCACGAGCTTACAAAATGCGAATGTTGAATTTCGGTGAAGAAGTAATGGTATATAAAGATCGTACAATAAGCAGATCTGATAAGAAAGAACGAGCCACGTTAAACACCATTTTTCTAAGGTTTCTTAGAAAAATGGTGTTTAACGTGGTACTACATGGTACCACACACCAACACACACAGAAACACATCCACACATAGAATCTTCAATATGACAAAAAATAATGGTGTGTTTAATTACTTTGTGAGGCTTTGGTCTATCAATAGAGTTTGTTGTTCCGTCCGGGAGTACAATTATTGATCACACTAATAAAATGAAACGAGGAACTCAAGTAAGGGAACGAATTGTTGTGTCCATCATTTTAGTGTTAAAGCTAAGTTTTGATTGTTTATTATTTACTCGATTACGGCACGGGATGCCAATTCTAAACTGAAAAATTGAACTTCGAAGAAAATAAGGTTTTTGAGTAAAGTTTTAAGTCATCTAGTGCAATAATACAATGTACATAAGAACACTGTAAATTAGAATTAAAAAAAAACTGCTAAGTTCCTCGATACTCGTAAAATCTAAAAACATGTCGTTATATAATAGATATACATCAACCTGCAAATTACAAGGCACAAATCTGCCCGTATGAGATTTCATAGCGCATAAGGGCTTTAAATCTATTATATTATTCGTGTAATAATATCACCGATTAACAAATGTATTCTGTCCAAAGAAATAAATTCATTTTAATTTGCTATCGACAAATAAATGGCAAGCATTTATCATGAAACGAGTACTCAAACGTCATTCAGCGCCGAAGCGCCACCCGGCCGGCGCGCGGCGCGCGGGGGCGGTGGCGCCCCCGGCCCGCCCCCGCCCCGCGCGCCTCGGCATGCTCATTTCCTCGCCGCTCCAAGATTTTCCGTGAACGAAATGGAAATTCGTTATTCGTCTCCGAAATGAAAATGGCAGGTGTTAGAAAATGATTGAGCATTGACAACTCTTTGAAGTGATCGGAAAGCGTTCGAAATGGTTCTCGATATTTTGAAGGGGCAGGGGGTCCTTATTTAGAAAGCTGTAAATCCTCGATCCGTATTGAATCGCTTCATTGTTTACCAACTTTCCTACGTGCGCGCGAGTTAACAAGGAACGTGGTGCAGATTCGCACCATACGCGCAATATATAAAAATTATGCGCCATTGCTCAATAGCAAACTTCAACTTAAAAAGTGCAAATCGGATTGATACACCGAAGTTTTCTAAATATGCATATGGAAGAAAAATGAATTATGTGGAAATAGCAGAAATTAAGAGTGAAAGACATTAATTTGGGACACACTTTATCTCCCAGTATGATGTGATTGAGTATTAAATATCAATTAAATACCTACGCGTTTAGATGATGTTTGATGGAATACATCTTGTATGAAATAACATTTTTATAATATTATTAAATTATTAAGTAATATATTATAGAGCTGATATAACTCGACGTAACCTGCACTTAAACGTTATGCTCGCAGGTCGCTTATCCTCTGTGGGTTAGAGAGAGGCCTTTGACCGACTTAGTCTGACGTGGTAAGCTCAGTAATAGGCTCTGTTTTATGCGATTTATGTAGAGAAATCTAAAAATATTCGCATACTCATTTACTCATTTGAATATAAGATAAAAAGATACGATGTCTCTCTGCTTGTCTATCTGTCCGTTTGTGCACTTATACCACGAGAACCACTAGATCTAGAACCACATAAATAATTGTTATTATAAGCAAATGGGACAACTCATAAGCTCTACTAAAACAAACAATGTTGAAACTAATACTGAATAAAATTGAAACAATAACATAAAAAAAACCCTGATGCAAACAACACCTGTAAAAAGAAAAATAATAATAAATATTAACCCTTTAAGTCCGATATAAATAGTAGGTAGGTAAGTATTTAGATCCAAGCGTCGTTGTCACGAGAACGCCAAGGCTTGATTATGACTTCAACTCATCAATAAGATAGTGTTGTTTTGATATTCACTTACTATGCCTAGGTAGCTAGCTCACTTGCAATGAGAATTCATATTTTATGGTTTCCAGTTGTAGTCTGTAATTTTATTTATCAATTTAACGGTCAGGATCATGACTGCGAACGTGATAGATCGACACACGAGTTAGATAGAAAATGTTTTTTATTCGATTTCATAGTAATTTTGCGGCTCTTAATTTTCCGTTCAAGTTCTTATGAATAGAAAGCGAAGCGACGGGCACTGCAATTATTTTGATCAAAAACAACAAAAGGCGACAAAAGAAAAGACGAGTATTTTATAATAAAGTACGTTTTTTATATTTGCCGATTGCTAATGTTTCATTACCGATCAATGATTACGCTTTTATTTGAATGCATTTCAAATAAAAGTAAAATCATAGTAATAACTCAACACAAGTACTAACTCCTTAAGGTCGCGAACAATAAATATAAAGTTACGAGTCAACGCGATGTATGGAGAAGAGTTTTTTTTTTATAGGGCTATCCTTCTCGCGCAACGTAATGAATGAAAGAGACAGTCCTATATAGAGATTCTTGTGTCTAGGGCTTTATGCTAGACTCACCGCGGGTCCTTTAGTTCACCTAATTGGAATATTTAGGGAGCAGTGAAAGGCTGTACTTTAGTATTGATAAGCTTTGAATTTTCGTATTTGATATAACAATAATCACACAATGAAACGTACAAATTTAATAAAATTTATTTGGTTTAAGAGAAATTGTATAATTGAATTAAAAGAAGTAGGTTGTTGACGGAAAAAAATATAATGTATTTTACATTTACATATATGATATTTTTAAAGTCTATTTCTTAGTGTCGTTTTGAGTAAGTAGGTTCTCAATAGATGGGGAACTCAGTAAGTTTTTCGATACTACACAGTAATATACTATAAGTATATTTATGAACTCTCCATTGGCATTAATACAAAATTTATACGTCCAAACCACTTTTCGAAACGGAATATCCTGTCCACATCTAACTACCTCTTCAGCCGTCTTCTCAAATGCAATCAGTACATCTTCCGGTGATGAAAACTGCTTTTTCTCTAATTAAATTTTTATTTTCGCGAACAAAACAGTTACTATCTACTAAACTGAAATCGTGAGCAGGGTGATCTATAAACTTGACCGGTGCACTGTACAAACAATCCCTTGTTTTGGGAGTCGAGTACATATAGTTGCGTTGACGTGACGCAGCAATAACCCACAGAGGGAGATATTCGATCGCTTGCTAGTCACAACAGCAAGAATTTTTAGCAAACATTTGGTAATATATCATTACACTTTGTACGCTTTTAGCTTACGGGAAAGAACTGATATCATCATCTGGTTATCTAATCAGTCAAGTGAAAATAACTTTTTGATCGTAATTCAGCCTACGTCGCACTCGCTACACTTTGGTAATCAACAGCATAATTTTGAAAGAACCACGCGGTCTACTGACATTTCCTGAATCGCACTCATAAATTTCATCGTCCATAATGATATCTTAAAACCTCTGAGACGAATCTGTATTACATCTTGCTAACACGTCACGACACGATTCTACCCAAACCTACTTTTAAGCCTGTAATAGATTGAGCGGTACACAGCATGAGTTACCCTCTTAACGTTAAGATGTCATTGTGAAATTTAAAGCGCACTCTCTGATCTAATCTGCAGTGTACTTAAACCTTTTTGTATGTAATTCGCCTCTTGAATTACATTTTTCAGTATCAGCATCCTTTCTCATGTAACAGCCATTCCTGCCTTCGTCCGCCAAAGTGACTCGAGTGCACTTCAATTAGTTGAACCAGCAGGATATTAACAGACAGTTTGAAAAGCTTTTATTCCTGAATATAAGTTAAAATCTTTCAAATGATTGTTCTAATTTTATAATTGACATTTGAAAAATCATAGCCCGACAGTATTCTTATTATATATCCAATTTTCAGTGACACAAAATATTTTAATATTATTCTTAAAAAAATGTGCAAGGAAATTTCAATTTTGAAAGTTTATAACTTTTATCTTAAATATTCAAAATATATAACTCATTAAAACCAGTCGTTAAAAACTGTCTTTAACAGTGTTCAGGCGGCCTGATATATATCTGCAATGAGTCAAAATTTGGTTTAATAATTTAAAGATGGGATTATTACATAAAATGAAAATGCCAAAAGGCTTTTTAAGCTTACCATTTACTATGAAATAGCAAAAACATACATGTCAATCAACGATGTGTAAGTTGTACATGGCATGCAGGAGTCGAGAAAAATTAAAAGGAGGTTGTCTGACATAATTGTCTTGTAGGTATCGGTTAAAAAAATCATTGGGATTCTGATTCATGGTATTACAGTATTTAAATATATTTAAAGATAAGAATCCCTTGAAAAAGCTTACACTTTTTACTCCTTGAACTTACTTTAACATCGAAATACAGATAATAAATTTAACTTAAAATTGAAAATTTTTCGCATATAAGTAATTATTACATTATTATAATACACACTGTTATAATAATTATATACCTATATACGCTCTTTTATAATTTTCATTCCAAGTTAAACAAAACTCAGTAAATCCCATAATTCTCATACATATTTTTTAGAGACTGTCCGAAAGACATTTATGATAGGAATTTGAAAAATAATTTAAATAATAATGAGCTATGGTGTTCAGAAACGTAACGATGACTTAGAACATTTTCACGTTTGACCGCGATCGTGACCATATGCGCGTTTGAAATCACAACCAGGAATAATAATCTATATTGCAACTGACCGTGTGGGTGGTTAATCCATAACAACACTTAAAAGAATACTTTTAGGACTAAAGAATATTTTACGTTTTCAATAAGGAAAAATGCAAGTGAAGAAACCGTTCCAGCCCCCTGCTGAAGTTTAAATTCATAGGTGTGTAACTCGCGGGGCGGCGCGCCGCGGCCGGCGGAAATTAGAAGTGCCTGCAATATCCTCCCGACCTCACCTACAAAATGAAAGCATTTATCGCAGTAGCCGAACGTAGGAGCACAATCTTCAAAAACCCTTTCTGGAGATTTCAAATTCCAGAACAGATTACACAGGAACACAAAATTGACCTTTTTTTTTTTTGTTGCATTTTTCTACTGTTGTCTACTAATTTGGGTGCGCTGATTTCGAATCTACCCTCAGATTTTTTTGTAGCAGCTTTGGTTAGTGCAATACAGGTGCCGTTTTGGATTTGCATGAGTATTCGATAATTTCTATCAATAGCGGTGTAACCAAACTAGTTTCTGTATAAATTTCATGATGTCTTCCTCAAGGAGGTCGTCTTTCAACAGTCCTGATTGTTTTTGTGTTATTTGTGGAGAATATATATTCAAAAAATTTCGTTTGAATGTATCGTACTTCGTGAAAAAAGAATACTTGGACTTACTGGATAGTTTTTTTCAGAAGTATTTTCCATATTTCGCAGATACGTTGTAGGTCGCCACAACTTTTGTCTATGAATATAAAGTTCTTTAATAACTTAAGTACAACCCCACCTTATGGTTGCTAAAACACCTATGAAATATTTTCTTGACTTAATAAATATAAAGTATGAATACATTTTCATAGGTCTAGTTCTTAGGACAGCAACACACTAGTGACACTAATGACTAAATGGAGTTATGGGCGATTACCATCTACTTTTTAATAGACTTAACAAGCATATGGATGTTCATTTGCTTCTCAGTTTTTCATAACACAGTCGTTCAGAAGTTACACAATCACTAAGTTTATATATATATTTCACTCATACTCTTATTTTGATTCTTAAAATTAAATGTGAAAGAACGTATTTTGTCAGACTAGAGTTTTACATTATTTTTTCATTATACGGTTTCATTAAAATTATTGACAATAACCGTCGTAACAAATGTCACAATCAATGTAAAAGATAAACAATTTTTGTCACTAGAAACATAGTACTCTAAACGAAAGTAAATCATATACCCATTTCATAACCTAACAATAGCAATACCAAATATTATATCAACACTATCGCAAAAGCGTATTCCGAAATTACGGCAGTTTACGAGGCAGAATTATATTAGCCCCGAAGCGCCCCTAATCACTTACCCAATATTTGTGTAGGAGGACAAACAAAGCGAACAAATTAAACGGAGAAGACGATAAAAGGAGAACTTTGTCACAAACGTTTTTCAATGCCGTTCTGAGAGCGTTCGCCTAACGACTTGTTTAGAATCACTTCGAGCGGATACTTCAGTGCGACATTAGCATGCCGCGATATTATACTGCTGTTACTTTCATTGAGATAAGACAACATTTTAATGTGTTTAGCGATACGGGATCCGAGTGGATGGCTCGATAAGTCCTTCGATCTTGCAGTTCGATTTCGAAAATTGATTTTTATATATTTTCAAGCTATCCCAGCTCAAAAAAAATGTTTTGAATACGTTTTTAGCTGTTCCAATTCAAAAATTTAGATTAAAAAAATAAACGGATTTTTTCAACTACTTTGCCGCTTTCAACACCAGTTTTTAAGCAAAAAACCGATACAAAAATAATAGTTTCAATAATAGACTGAATTGTTCCATGCTTAGTAGTGATTTTTAATGTTTGAGTTGATTATGGTGTGTTTCCTGATCTAATGGAACAAAGTAAATTCAAAATAGTTAATAGTTCAAAATAAAAAAAATAGTTATTTCTTTATTTAAATCCATCAGTATATCTGGCCCTTCTAACTTTAGACCGATATCAATACTACCGACACTCAGTAAAATTTTTAAAAGCTTTTTTAAATCAATTATTGTGGTATTTTTATAATAATAACTTGATCAACGTTAAACAGTTCGGATTCACAAACAGTCGCTCAACAACTGAAGCCGGTGTTGAACTTATTCAACAGATTTTTGATGCTTGGGAGGATTCACGGGACGCAATCGGTGTCTTTTGTGATTTATCCAGGACTTTGATTGCGTTCATCACGACACATTGATCAGGAAACTGCATCATTATGGTGTCACGGGTCGATGACTTGCTCTCCTAGAGTCTTATTTAAGAGGTAGAATTCAAAGAATTGATATTTTTTTCTATAAAATTCGTCATGCTATGTACTGCCATTTTTAGGATTTCGTACCCAAAGGGTGTCAAAGAAGCCCTATTACTAAGGGTCTGCTGTCTGTCCTTCTGTCTGTCACACGGTTGTTTCTTTTAAACTTTAATAGGATAGACCCTTGAGATTTTAAAAGAGTTTGTATTACTATGGTCGAGATAACATCAAATAATAAAAAATAAAATAAAAGTTAAAAATAGAAAAATTTTTTCGAAGTTTTTATTCAAATTAAATTTTTATTCTTAATTATTAGCGAAAACCGGCGTTGCCCCGGTTAAAATACATCGCATGTGTAATGGTATAAAAATATTTAAGGATCCAATTTTTTAACGTAGATATTATAGATTTCTATCTTAGACATTAATAGATTTATTTGACCATTAAACATGTATAGAGTATATTAAATTAATTTAGAAATTAACGCATTGAAATAATTATGAGTCAAAATAAGAAACACCTTTGTAAATGGAAAATGTATTTTGCATTTACACAATTATTTACTTATTGTATTATACGTATTACAAATGCATATACATACTATACTACACATTTACACTTTTTATTTTAGTTACATTTTTTTTAAATTTCCTTTTACAATATTTGCTTATAGACTACATTTATAATTTGTTTGGGCTGCAAATAAACAAACTTCGAAGTGAACCTACTCGTAAGCATGCAACGTATAATTAGCCGTGTACAAAGCATGGTTCCTTTAAGTCAACGCCACAGTATTGGAATGTTTGGCCCTGTGCTTTGTTGATAGCCATGCTGTCAGCCAACTTCACCGGGAATTGTATGCGTTTAAAAGTAAAGAGCAATCCATTTGATATTAAAGCTATCCGTGGTATATTTATACCACAAAAGCACTGTCTGTGCTTTTCTTTACCGGTCATTATACTGGCTTCGACGATGTTATTTTGTAGCTGTTTGATGCAGTCTCGTATCATTACACTGTTTCGGCGAATTTAGATTTCGTAATAAAATAATTGGCGAACCAACTTTTAACTAAGACAGTGTAATGGCATTCCTAAATTGTTTAATGAATTTTAAAAATTCTGTAGGGAAATTGATGCTTTCTTGTTCATCAGTCACTATATCTATTTACATGTAGATTTTTCTCTTCTGCCGAAATAATTTCCTGGATGATTTTGTTGATGTCGTTGACAACGATGTTCTTCGTCGCTAGAATAATTCGATCGCGGAACCATTCTGAATTGGTATCAGTTTCAGTAATACTTGGATATACTTCATTTAAAAGTTGTTACGGTGTTTCATCAACATAACATAACTTATTAGTTTGTCTTTTGGATAGGTGCCCTCTCTATTTGTAAAAGTTTTTCATAAAATTCTTATGCCTTTTCATCATCTGAAATTTGCGCCCTCATATTTGTTGTTAATTTAATTATTGTTACGTTTTCCCAGATGACCGATTTCATTAATTTCATCAAGCGTTAATTTCGTCCGCCGGCGTTGATTTCGGAATGACAGATAGCGTTTTATGAAAATCGCCTGATAGCATTAACAATACACCTCCAATTACATTCATCGTGAAATCTTGAAGTGTTCTATTTACTGCTTCAAGCGATTTTCTATGGGCCATTGTGCTTTAGTCCATAGAATGGCTTTGTACTGTTTCAATAATTATCCACGTGCTGATGTTTTTATGACAATAAAAAAAATGTAATGTTATAAATTGTACGACGATACGGGACCCTTTTTAACACATTAAATTTGTCATCATTATCATTATTTAATGAAAGACACAGAGTTGAGGCAGATGCAAGGACATCACTACATATTATAAAACAAAATCCACCGCCGCGTCTGTGTCTATCTATCTCTAAACTCAAAAGCTAATGAACGGATTTTATATGGTTTTCAGATAGTGTGATTCATGAGGAAGGTTCAGGTATATAATTTGTTTAGGTTAGTATGAAAAAAAAACACCGGTGGCGAAGATGCGGGCCTCTATTATGTATGTAAAATGCATCTAAATGTAATTAAGTGTTTTATTTCATATAATAGTAACTTTAGGAAAGTAATATACAAATAGAATACTATTAATCCTTTTATTTTCGTTATATTCCTCCATCAGTTTGACGCCTTTATCGTTTTCCCGACGAAGTGAAAAACAGAATTATTTACATAGTCTCATGGCATTACTTAGACACTGAATCTTCTTCAATTACGAACCATCGGCAAGAATTCGATCAAGTACGAAACGAAAATAAATCCTACTAAACGGAATTATATTGTTTACTCTAGAAAGTCGTTCGTGGGGTGTCGAACGCGGGCGGCCGCCCCGCGATCGTCCTTTAATCAACCGAGTCAATATTAATCCAAGAAGTCGGCCGCGGCCGGCTTAACTTTATTTATCCGCTGTATTAAGAACAATCGCGAATCATTAGGAGCGACGGGGCGATAAAAAATTGGATTGTCTCAGCGCGCGACGGACGGAGACCGAGGCGACGTCTCGTGTTCGACGATCACGGGCGTTTGCGCGACGGGTCGTGATTGCCGCCATCGTCGCGCAGTGCTCCGCTTAATCGCGCGTGTTCATTCATCCACTTCTCGGCATACGCTATGGACGACAACGTGATTACGGCGACGTATTGCACTCTATAACATTGTCATTTATTTAAACGTGTTTTGTATAGGAATTACAGCGATATACATTACGGATACTATATTGCTATAACCTACATAGCGAATACCATATTACTCGCATAAAGTTTAACTAAACTAAAAAAAATATGTTTTGAAGAATGACGCCTTGTTTTAATCGGAACCTTAGGAAATCTATTTTTGGGATTCTGACTTGAAGACTACTTTTATAGTTTTATACACCTTTTTAATTTGTAAAGCAAAAGTTCAATGAACACTTTCCACGTCCACTTCTATTCCTAACGCCAATACCACAATAGATAAAAATTAGTATGTGTGATACCGCAATTTAACGGAACATAAACATACTTCTACACATGGACTCCTTAAAGCGAAGGTAAAGCGATAGCACGACGAAAGTGAACGACCACAGCCGATGATAGGCGACGATTAGCAAAAGATTTCATCGTTCACCAACAATCATCAACTGTGGTCGCCGAACACACAGCGTTCTGCATCGGTAAGAATGGGTCGAGGGCAGATGGCAAGTGACAAAGTGCGACCCGCGGCTGTTCCGGGCGGCTAATGAACTGCCCGACGAGCACGTGGCGCCGCCCGCGGCCGAGTACACTAATTCGACCTACCCGTGCGCTCGACCATCGCACTCGGCCTTCATTTCACCATTATAAAGCTTCTCGTTATTTAGGGAGATAAATCTCCAAGGATAACATTAAAAGTTTAAAGGAATTGAGGAGTGAAAGTTGCTCATACATCATCGCGGTAGAGCTTAAAAATGTTACACCGCGTTATCGTCTGAAGTTCATCTCATATCGGTCCCGTTGGTTTTTACTTCAGATACGAGCTAATGAAACCTTATTTATGATATTTATTAATGTGAAAATACGAGAGCAATTGGTTCATAAGATTATTGCGATTTCTTACTTAGTTTACCACGTGACATATCATGTACACACGCCGTGAGTGTATAATAAAAGAAGAATTGCCTGTGATCACAATCAGCCTCGTCCATCATTTATAAATACCAGCGACCGAGTGAAGGCCGAAATGCTCCTTAGGTCAAGAACGGTAAAATTCTTCGACATAAAACGAGCTCTCCGAGTAAAGATTTTAGGTTCGCTCCGAGGCCGCCATCAAATTACTCAAAGCGAGCGGAAAGGCGAGACGGAGCTCGCAATCCTCTATACGGTTTATTATTTTCCTTTATATTCGTTCGGTTGTGATAACGGCTTTCATGGCGCGAGCGTCCGCGCGCGGCTGTCGTTTTATGTGCAAACTTTGATGATCCCATCGGCGAGGGGCCCCGGCCGGGGCGCCGCCCGGCGCTCTCTCGCGAAACAATCGTAAAACGAGACCGCGTCGCACATGCCTCATAATAACGCCTTCTACATTGTATTCGTTCGCGAGCTGAAAATTACGGGCGACGTGTACCAGTTAACTGTCGCCGCTCCCGCGAAACGGACTGCTACTCTTCGATTGATGAATACCAATTCTAAAATTTCACCGACATAATAAAACACCACAGAACTCCGAGCTCTAGAAGAAGTAAAGAACTTTTTTTTTGCTATAAAAACTAGTCAAGAGCAAATTCATCTCGCGTACCGAAAGTTACCTATTATGCCATACACTATATTTGTTACGTGTAAATGTATTTTTTACATTCAATTCGTAATCCTCAGGTGCTCGCCAGTTTTTATAATTTATTGTTTTATTCTAAATCACACCTTTGACACGCTTATTTAACTTTAATGGTTTTACGATGGAGAAAAAATTAAATATTGAAAATTTATTTTTGTTTTTTTATTGATTATTACAGCGTGCATTATTATAATTGTTATAATAATACAAGTTATGTGAAAATTTCAACCGCGTTTTTATTAAGACTTAGTTCGTCTACTTATTACGAATTTCGACCACTTACTTATTATACTTTTAAAGGTGGGACGCGACGCACAGACCCCATAAGGTTTAAGGGATCTTCCGTTAATCATGTGAAGCTGGAAAAATTGGAGTGGGTTTGGAAAAAGTCATGTAACATAGAGGGAAAGAGGTGTAGTGAGATATCACGTTTATTTAATTTTTCATTGACTCGTCATTGCCAAACAACGATTTCCCTCCCACCTGCCGCAACCACCGCCCTATGCGCCAGTATACCAGTATTTAAAGGTAATATTCTGAAAACATTTAAGATATTTTATAATAAAAAGATACACAATGTGGGGAATTAGTGTAAAATCTTACTACGTATTACCAGCGAAGGAGGGGTTAAAAGTTGCTAAAAATATGACATAATTAATGGACGACCACTGAATAGGCTTCCATACGAACATTTTATAACGGATAACTCGTGATATATATAAAAAAATAAGTTTTATAGCTTATATGCTTTACAAATTACATATAAACAGTGAATAATAGCCGTTTTCTACTCGCTTCCATGTCCTTAAGCGTTGATTGTTTCCGATTCTTATTTCGTTCTATCCTGGTCCTGCTATCGATCTTAATGTCTAGGATCCTGCAATGTGTAAAAACTTTTAACAATAAAGTGTATCCTATTCAAGAAGACAATATACAAACACTGTACGATGTGTTTGATTACAATGTGTTTAGTACTTTTGGAGATTAACCTAGACAAACAGATAGACAGATAATTTAATTACATATATAGATTGTAACTAAGATATTGATGTGTTTACGCATAAATGATATCTTAGAATTACTAAAATCCACATAAATTCGCAGTCGAAGACATTCTGTCTATGATACAAACTAACAAAGTATAGTTCCCCCTAAAAGATAAAAATTTCATTTGAAAACTGTAACGTAATCCATGCTGTCATTGCAAACCCGATCGATTCACGAGTTTGAACTCTGCATTTCAGTAGTTCTAAATATCACGTCCGCAGTCACAACCCACCATCTCCCATGGCCCCGCCTACCTTGTGATTATAATGTACCGGCCAAATTGCGGAAGCGCTGCGGGTCACCTACATGACCTACAAAACTCGAGGAATTTAGGTTCCGGCTTATGCCGAACCCAAATTCCGCAGCCAGACACTTCAAATTCCTCAAACTTCATTTTGTCGGCTACGTTTTGGTCCGACAAAAACAAATAGACACACTATGCTGACGTAGCCATGGACTTTAGCACTAAATGGACCAAGCATTGTTACCAATCACCATATGCATCGGCGAATGCAAATGCGGATTTGATAGGTTGAATGGACGGCCATGTACCCCACGTTTTATTTCATGAACAAATTCATGAAAGAAAACACTGTTATTAAAATAAATTTTGCAGACAATTATCACTGCTTTCTGAAATTGAATTTATAAAGACAAATAAGAAAATAATTGAGTCTAATGACTCTCGTGAGAGTGATTATATGTATAAGACGTTATCCTTTGTACGGCAATATTCTACGCGCCTAGATTTTTTTTTACTTGTAAAGTCAATGCTCATTATTATATTTAAAAACCTTTTGACAGTTGCTAAAATTGTATCCAGTGCGGTTTGTAATATGATATGAATATCATTAACGTTATTAAAATATGCAAAATAATAGCTATAGTTACGTACATTTCTATAATTTATATTGCTTATCTGCATTATAAATTTCTCATATTTGACGGGAGATCAAACTTTAGAAATGCTCGTAGTTGTCTCATTGAGTCTAGAATCTGTACATAAAACATGAGTAAAATCATAATAAAACTCAGTCAACCAGAATTGGCTAATAAAAGTTCATTGTAGTGGAAACCTTTAATTTAGAACTCGTGATACACAAAGACCGATATCATTTTAAAATCGTATACAAATTTCTGATGTACAAATGCGCACAATTTAATTTTTTTTATTATTCCTCTTAATCGCATGTCATACCTATTTACTGCATACAGATTTATTTTATTATAAATATTTGCATTTCCTTGAAAAAATTGTGCTACTAGAATTTTAATTTTTCGTCTTTTTGTATTCTTAGTGTTAAATAGAAAATCATATTGAAATGAAAATTAGAAACTTTATCTAATAACTTCCTTTTCTATATGTCTGAAGTTACGGTCGGCTTTTTGTGTAGCTATTTGACACGTAAAATAAAAACTGTGCCTTAAGGTAGGTAGCAAGGCAGTTATTTCGACAATTTATTTCTACAGCACAACTCAAAAACTTAAAAAACTGTGAAGGATTTTCATAGCGCGTGGCTTCAGCTGAGATTGCGACCATTGCATTGGTTAAATTTATTTAGTCGGCCAGCGAGAAACTAATTTACTATTTTTCATCGACGATTAACATTTGCCAGCACTAACTTTTAGATGATCGACTGTTCATTGTTTACAGTCAAACTTACCGACTACAAATCGGTAAGCCATTAGATTGATTGATTATGACTTACTAGTTTCGAGTTATCCTTAAAGCCGATATCGTCCTGCGCTATCAACACGTCAATCGCATTAATCGCCCGTCAAATCAGCGCTTTTACGAGCAACCGACGAATTTACGGCCAATCGACATTGGTCGAACCGTTAAAAATTTAATAGTGCATGTTGAAATCAGAGCATAAACCGAGTTTTATAGCAAAACTATATTCTGCAAATGCAATGCAATTTCAGTGACGTTAGTATGCAGCCATTTGCGCGCGATGTCCGATTACGTAGCTACTCCGGTCAAAGTGGCTCGTGCCACGCTGCTAATTTCCATTACGACAGCGCGCATGCATTAACTGCATAGTGCACTCTGACCGGCGTTGTCACTGTAAAATTCTTCGCAAGTTTATTACATAGAGACACGACTTATAGTGCGTAGCAGAAATTTCGTATTAGCTTTTTAAGTGACAAGATTAAAATATCTACTCCCTTTATTTGTGGGACGATGTCTACTTTTAAAACAATTTAGGGTAACGATCTATCGGCCGTAGATCGGTTTCGAACCAGAAAGTAACCGGGTCCCTTCTTGACCACAAGCAAATCGATCAATAAGTTTTCACGTTAAGCAAAATTAAATCACTCGTTCCGAAGAGCACGCTAAGCCGTCTACAATATTTTAAGTATTGTGTCGCCTTTTTTTATCACTCCACTGGAAAAATATGCTTTCACATTTTTCATTTCTGATTTCGGAACTCGGAACATCAGTTCGAGCACCTGACGTTAGTTCAAATTGTATTATTCCATTATGTCTAATTTTATCACACTCTTAATACAGGTTATTACCAAAATGGATTTCGATTAACCATCGAATTCACCTGTTTTCCGGAAACTTTAATAAATCAATTATATTTTCCAAGAAACATGTGAACTTAAATAGCAAAGGTTGGTGATATCAAAAGATTTCGTATTTAATTATCTCGTCTTGTAAATTATGTCTTTGTAAAATTGTAAAGTCAAGAAGAAGAGAAATATATAGGAGAACGAAGGTTGTTGTACTATTCTTTCTACGTTTACTTTCTTCTTCTGAATCTGCTCTTCCACTACGAATCCTCATCCAACGAATTGAATTACGATATAAAATGATTGATATATTGAATATCTAACCAAACGTTAAATCTTCTATTTATTTAAAAGTAATTTATAATTAAATAACATGTTACTGCATGTTGTAGCGAAATGTCCTTCTTTGAATTTCCACTGAGTGTGACACTTTACAATGAAATATTTAAAATGTAGACTGTTCAAGGTTAAAACCGCCTGCAGTGACACCAAGTCTCTTTTGAAAACATAGTTATTTATTTTGATGATTTATTGACACAGTTCAATATTATGAGGACCGATTGAGAAACTATATCGTGGAAATTCCTTACAAATAGTAAGGAATTTTATTTTATTTTAGTTCTTGAATACCTTTTTTCTATCTTATTTTCATTCCGAATGGAACATTGTATTAGCTCTGTTCGTTTTAGGGTTCCGTACTTCAAAAATAAAAACGGAACCCTTATAGGATCATTTTGTTGTCCGTCCGTCCTTCCGTCTGTCAAGACCTTTTATCTCAGGAACACGTAGAGATATCCTGTTGAAATTAAAATCATATACTCATGTCTACAATATTTTGAAGTTGTAAAAATATGAAACTTTTAAATTAACGTGAAAAAAAGATAAGGCAGTTTAAGCCACAAAAAAAAACGTATATTTTGACACTCTCAAAAGAATCAAAATTTATAGGATATTTTCCGTTTACCTAGAACTATGAAATTTGGCAAGTGATACCGTTTTATAACTACAAGTAAAGGAAAACACCTGAAATTCATACATTTGTAATTAAATCATAAAAAATATACTCTTTATTTTTTAAAGTACGTTACCAGTAATCGAGGTTAAAGAACGGAATGCTCGATTATAATTATACGTGTAACCAAGCCTTTTTATAGGATTTTATAAACTTTTAATAATATATATAGAAGTAAAAAATCTGATAGCATTACATTTTCAATTAAATCACAAAAAAAAACAAGGTCTTGATTGAAGGATCAGTTGTCCAAATTTTTACGGAATCCTCGGTGGGCGAGTTCGACTCGCACTTGTCCGAGTTTTTTTATATAGAATCAAGACATAAATCTGATTGGCACATTGGCACAGAGAAAAGTCAGTACATATGAAACTGATTTTTCTGATTAACTATTCCTTCTTTGTAATTAAAAACCAATGGTAATTTCTCGTGTCAACGATGACGCCATCTGTAACATCGATTAAAAAGAAAATATAAATTAAATGAAATATTGAAATTATAAAAAAATAGTATTTCTTTCTCAAAATATTATTTCCTTAATATTAACAAAACTATACTTTTTTTTAACAATGCACATTACATTAAGCGTGGACTATGTAGACATAACTATAATCATAATAGAATGTTACCTTGTTACAATGATGTGAAAATTTTGTACATTGCTTGAAATCATGAACGCATTAAGTCCTGTTGGGACTGCTCAATGATAATAAAAAGTTATATATGAAAAACCGGTGTGAAGAATAGTTTATTTTAGTAGCATAGGTATTTTATGTTGTTAAATCGAAAAAAGAATTTGTTACTGTTTATCCTTAAGTTGTTTTTGTGTCAGGTTTTGCCATTCTACTGCTAAGACATAGTTACCCTCTCGCAACTTTATATTTCATACTAGCTTTTGCCCGCGACTCCCCCCAGCTGTATATGTAATTAATTCCTTATTTTCTATACCTAATAATCTTTCTATCATTGACCGATCCTGTTTTGAATTGAAGTTCCGATTTCGCAGTTAGTTCAGATTTGGTCCTATTCTCTATTTAGATCCTGAGGGCCTCTCTTTTCCAATCGCACCATAGCTCTGAATGTCGACGCCGATCCCGTTTTCGATATCGATTTCAATTTCTTGTAAATAAAATCAAAATCTGGTATCTGGTCAATCTGGTCCCAAGAGGACGCTCTTTACCAGATTGACTTAATATCTGATTAGTTTCGGTCGGGATCGAGACCAAAGACGATACCAAAACATGAATCAAAAAAAGAAACCGAAAACGAGCTTAGGCACAGAACTATTAGTAGAAGCGAAATTGGCAACGATCGTAAAACTGAAATCAGATCCTAGATCAACACCAATACCGCAGTCGAGACCACAATTGAGAACAAAAACGGAAGCGTAAGTAAAACTAAATCGATATAAAAGCTGAAATTGTGTATTAAATTTTATATACGAAAGCGAGATTATCGACTAATAACCATACACATGCAGAATAAAATATGTAAATAGGGTTTAATGTCCTTTCAGCAAAAAAAAAATTTACTTCCTAAGGATTGTTAAGAATTTACTTCCAAATTTTTTGATAACTTTCTATCTTTCTGTTTATATTGGCATCTACCCGAAAGCTATTGAGGGGATCTTAATGGGACTTTTATTGGTATAAGCCTCAGGGTTCAAAATAAAGCAGAGGCTGCTTTTAACTCGAGCGAAAATAACTTTTCCGACTCGACCCTACTCACAATACATAGTACTAATTTGAGAAACAATAAATTAATCAAAATCTACATAATTTGTTTTGTACTTTAGTGCTATCGGGCTTTATATATAACTATGACATCCTTACAGTCTACAATTGAATAGAAATATAAAATCGTATTGAAATTATTTGACAAAAGCTATTTGATTGAAATTACAACATTTGAGGGTTTTTTTCTAGAAATATTTAATAAGTATTTGCTTTGATGTAAATATGGCATGTTTTTATAAAGGAATAATTAAAACAATCTATCACTGGACAAAATATATTTAATCAAAAATTAATTGTATTCTTATATTCTTCTCATGCGCGTGGACAAAAATAATTAACTTCGTTTATTGTATCACTCTGGCTATCATCCAAATCGATTTCGATCTCGGTACTGCTTCTGATTCTGTTCCGTTTCCATTTCTGTTTTTCATTCTGATAATGATTCTATACTCGATTTCAACCCCGATTCCGCCTTCGATCCCGGTCCCTGTCCCGCTTCGGAATCAAATTCTGCCACCGGTCACGGTTCCCAATTTCATAATGCTGGTGAAAATGTTATTAGCCTATTTTACTTCGAGATAGTGTAGTTGTTTATTTATTAGTAAAAGAATTTTTGGAATCGTTTAGAAGTTCGCTTCGATAATACAAATACACGGACGTGATCGGTAATAAAAGTTTTTATTTCAAAAACTTTCTCGTTTGCGCGTACAACGCGGTAGTTTTAACTCAACTCGTATATATTAGATGCTGTAAAAGGTATTTGATATACGTTAATTGTGTAAGTTAAATAACATACCCAATTAAATTAGGATAAATATTATATTTATCGAAATGGCTTCGCAATTATACCTTTATATGCTAAAGATAAAAATGATAGCTGTGGATTATCTTTCGAAGATAGACATACACCATCGCTGACTTTTCTATAAACCTTTCTGAAATATACAATTTTATAGCATATTATAATGATGTATCCAATAAGCTTTAGTCAGCTTTAGCAATGTAAGCGCCCAAAAAAAATTTTTTTTACGGCTACATCACAAAACATAGACTTTATTACACTTTTATAAGCAAATTTACGTATTATATATTTAATTCATATAAAAATAATATAAGGAAGTTCTTTGAATGGCATTTAAATCTATATCAAAATCCGATACGTAGTTCAGAAGAATTAAGCGCACAAACACACAGACAGACGCTGACTGCAACTTTGTTTTTTATTATTTAGCGATCATAGCGTTTTCTTTCCTTCTGAAGTCGCTGCTTTTATAATGGCATACGAAACTCGACACATATTTCTAACACGGAACTCGAAGCGATCTCGTATACCGACGACCACGAACAGATATTAAGGTGAGAGTAATCCCGTAGGGTTTTATGTACACGCGAGCTCCCCGCTAAACGGATGAGCGACTAAAACGGGTCATCATCTAAGGAGCGGCGTAGCGGGCTCCCCATTAGAAGAGCAATTTGTTTGGGAGCGCCGGGTAAGCCTTTAATCTCGTATATCACAGGGCCGTTTCGCTATTGAGCCTTAACGTCTGACCTTGCGCACTCGCAGAATCTGAAATCTACGGCGTTCTAGTGGCGGACGAAATTTGGAATCCGTTTCCTTGCCGAGGTAAATCTTAATAAGGGCGCCGGAAGAGGAGCCGATGTAAGGTCCGATAACCGTCAAATTTCAACTGGCGCCCTTGTAGTCTCCTCACGCTCTCACGCACAGTGGAGAGATTCCCTAAAACTGATTAGCAAAATTATATTGCTCACTTGACTGGTGATTTTTTTTTGTATCTTCCACTGATTCTCTTACAAACTTCGGTCATCCTTAACATATTAACTTGCTTTGATGCTGATAAAGCATCAAAACAAGTCAATACAATACATAGTTAATCCCAGTAGAGGGCAGTTCTACAACACAGTAACTAACGAAATTGTAATCTACAGCAATAATGTCCAAGAACAATGTTATTTTAACTCCCGCGTTCACCTTCGATAACCACAGACGTTCCACATTTTGACTGCGTTTAAAAAAAAATTAAAAAATGATAATGTTATGAAATGAGTGAAGTAAAAAAAAATCACTTGTCGAAATAAGCTTGAATTCCATCAATGTACGCCGAAGCATACATTTGTCACAATCATAACTTTATTTTTTAAAGACCCTACCCAAAAAGGTACCAACTGGACCCTATCCATGGGCATGGGCCTATATTGTCTGTTTGTTGTTATATCAGTAAAGATTTAAAGTTTTTCGTTCTACCTATAAGGGCTGTATTGCTTAAATTGTAATATGCAGCCATTTAAAGTTCCTATAAAATATGTATTACTATAGGGATTCTCGTAATAAAATTAAAAAATAAAGGAAGTGCCCTTACAAGTAATATATTTTTATTTTGTTCTATCGTAAAGACGGTTACACACACAAGCTACAATTGTGATTATTGTGTACGCTCTAAAACAATACACCATAAAACAATAAACAATAAAAGCTATCAAGTCGGACCCTCGTTAAATTTTCGAGCTTATTTAGAAAAATTACTAATATTTTTGGTAAACATACAAAACAAATAATCATATTATATGACGGTGCGAAACCACGCTGCAGGTTTCTTCTACTAATTTTGCCAAAGAAACTACAATATCATATAAGCATCTAAGAAAATAAGGGGCGTCCGTTAATTACGTGAGGCGCTTAGGGGCCGGGGACGAGGTGTCAGAGTCGAGTCTAATCTCACCCAATCTTACGTCGGACAGAAGGGGAACTCGCCAAATATCACGTAATTTTTTTCCACAATAAATAATGTAAAATTATATAAAAATCGGATTAAATTAAACATGTTTTTCCACTAAAATGATGCTAAATCGTACAAAACAATATTTATTGAGCTGCTGAGTTTCTATGCGCAAACAACGTTTTAGAGTTGCCAAATCAGCGAAGCTGAAAGAGGAAATGATTTCACTGAAAATCATATGGACGCGTTGGTTCCAGTAGTCACTAATAAAAATTAAGCAATACGTTTTTTTTAATCAAATCAAACGTAATCAAACACAGATTAACGTGCAATATTAACACTAAAATATTCATTTTAAAAAATCTTACATTAGATTAAAGAGGTGCTTCAACCAAAATCTCACCAAGGGGACGGAGGTCAAAACGACGCCAAAATCGCTTCACGTAATTCTGTTGGCGTACATCCCGCCGTATATTATTAGAGATGTGCTTGAATTATTTTTAAAAATACAATGATGTGTTTCTCAGAAACCACTGACTGAATGACTGTAGTTTATTTGGAGAGGTTAATCGAAAAAGTGCATGAAATGTATTGATTCGTTAGAGATGTATACCCATGCTTAGTAAAATAGCACAATTAAGTGTATTCCAATAATTTGAAATAAACCTAATCCGTTTATTTCATTATGGCATCTGCTTCAGTTTCAATCTGGAATGAGAAGTAGACTCTGGTTTTGAAGACCAGTCATAAAAGAATAAGGTTATGAAACTAAGGTTTCGGTTCCATCATAGTAGAGTATCAACAAATAAATATATTATAGATAATAAATTAATATTTTTTATTAATAATACAGTTATTAATAGATTATTAGTACACAAAATATTTATTTATCATTAATAGAGTATTGATAATCAATAAATATTCTGTGCACTCGGGTAACGCGAATGGTACGTGGAAATGTCTTTAAATATTTTCAATTAAGAGGACACATATACATATATGTGATACTTAGTTTATGTAAATTAAGTTAAATGTCAATTAAGGAAGTTTCTTTTCTTATTTTTAATGCCAATATTACGAATGTTAAACTCTTTACAATGTTAAAATGAAAATTAAACCTTTTAGTTAATACGAGGCATAGTCTGTACGTACTGCTTTACAATTGCATACTACTTTCAAAGACTGGTAGCCTGTGAATGTTAAAATTTTTCTAAAAACTTTGCTGACCATTTTAAACGAATGATATAGCAGTATAAGCCATTACAAATCATTCAATATTTATTCTATACTTGTAAACGATTATGGAAATACTAAGTTTAAACTTAATAAACATATTTTTAACCAGGTTCGATTTCGGGTTTAGGAGGAGATACATGAATAACATATAAAAAAAAAACTATGAATGATAAATCGGAGAAAGGCTCACACCACATTACTTTCAGGTCGCCCAAAAAACTGTGTTCGTAAGTCAGTCGATTTTATAGGTACGTATTATATACATATTATGTAGAGTAAATTAAAATAATCAAAATTGATTGATCAAAACAGGTGAAATCCTTTTTTTAAGTTATAAAAAGAACAAAAAGACAGACGTACAAACTGACAGATAGTCACTTATCATTTGTAGTAGTACAGATAAAGTATTAATAATGTGTGCGATGATACATACTTGTTTAGCAAAAGGTCTAATGATTTTTACAAATAGAAAATGTGAGCATGACGTTTTATATCCATCTCGAGCAGAGCTCGGTCGTCTAGGTATTTCATTTTGAAGAGTTCATTTCGAAATCTCGTGAGTACGGCAATATTACGAACATTTTGAGAAATACTTATATTTTCAACGTTAGAGAATATTAAGACTTTCTAGACGTGGTATGCAGACAATAAATGCACATGCATTTTGTTTTGTTAAGTAATTCAGATAATCTTTCGTTCGGGCTAGAAGACCCATTGGGTAGGCTACGACCACTTGTCCTATCTCTTGTTATTCTTCCCTTATTCTATTTGTACACATCAGACTAACAAGAATCGAGGAGTGTAGTATAAGACTCGACTTTACACAGCCAGATTTTCACGTTAACTTATTGCGTATTCAAATGATCTCTATTAAAATCATTGAAAAAAATACACACGCTACTGGCGGTTTTCATGACCGACTGAGTAGCAGTAGTAGAACGCATGTTACGTGGAGCAGGATTCTGGGTTTGAATATGGTCAGTCGTACTATGTGCTGGTAGGTTGATTACTTTAACTTGTTACCTAGATCTGGGTACTCTCGTTGCTTTTCGGTAGACCTAAAAACTGTTCCACCATGTTCGTCCTTCCGTCCGTTGGTGTATCTGTCTGTCCACGGCTTAGCTTAGAGATTCGGTACTAAAAAAATATTATTTAGAATGATATACATATTAATCACGCCAAAAAAGCTCTCAACCATCACGAATTTATGAAGGACGCATCAGAGCGTTACTTCGATATTGCGAGTAGCCATCCAAATCCGTTATTAGTTTCGGCCGTAACATACGAGCCACCTCCTCCGCATCATTTCTGTACAAGATTACGGAATTCCTATCTGATCTGCCCTACGGTCTCACCGTTGAGGTCGAAAAACTTATAGAAGTAAATAACATGGCTATAGACTAGAAGTAGGGGTTCCCCCAGTTATTACGACCCTTGATAGTCATCAATCCGGTGCGCTCCCCGCGCCTCCCGGCGTCCCTTTTGGAGTTTCAGTCCGCACTGCAAACTTCGCGTGATCTCCTATGCCGAGATGCCTGCTTAAAAGTCTCCCATAGGGCAGTCACGCGCCGACGGCATCTGCATGCCGGAATGGCCGCGTTTCAGACGAAGGCGTCAAAGCCGTTGGCTTTCGACGTAGCAGTTATAAGTTGTTCGGGAGGTTTTTAGTCCGTCCGGGTCGGACACACCTGTGTGCCTGGGCACATCGGGCAAAACCAAAAACGGGCCGTTCCATACGCATGCGCCTGGTCCGTCACAAGATCCATTTCAAAATATTTAGTAATTAAAGTGCTAGTTTTTGTTATTGCCAACTGTTCTTGGCCGATAATTAAAATTATGAGCTTATGCTCTGCCATTGGCCATTTTGGAAGCAAGCTAAAAACAAAATGTAAATGGGGATTTCTTTTAGAATTATTTAGTCAACAAAATCATTTAGCACCCACGGCTGGCACCAAGCTGCCTTACTGTTTTATTATTAATATAAAAGTCACACAGCTCCGAACTTAGCACAATCGTCGCATACTAGATACATATTAAAAAAATAATTTGATATGAAATTCGCATTAATTCAATTTTGTTTTTATTTTTCCAAAGAACCCATAGCTTTTCTTATGTGCTCAGCCTTAGACGTTTTCAGCGTGAGAACATCTGCCTAGCTCTATCACGAAAATAATAACGAATAATAACGATATATTTTCCTCGTGACGATTTCTTCTTCGTGGCGTATTCTTCATTATGCTTAATTTGATAAGCTAGTGAATAACAGGTAGTAGCACAAAAACAATTCGTATAGTTTTTAAAGTACTTAGTCGCTTATTAACGAACAGCATTCGATATTCAGCACGACTTCACTTGTGTTTTGACATATTTTCTTTTTTAAAACTAAACGACATTGGAGTTTCTTAAATTATTGAGCTCCGATGCCCCATAACGAACTGGTTAAGGTGCATCGATATTGCAAATAGATTACAATCACCCCGATATATGGAAGCTTAGAACACTGTTTAAAATGTGTGATGGTGCCATTCATTTATTACCTTAAACTA
The DNA here is from genome assembly GCA_005406025.1 of Eumeta japonica. Taxonomy (NCBI): domain Eukaryota; kingdom Metazoa; phylum Arthropoda; class Insecta; order Lepidoptera; family Psychidae; genus Eumeta; species Eumeta japonica. Next base: position 44,036 of record BGZK01001789.1, read on the forward strand.
CCTAATATTGACGTGATAACGTTTTATAAATAGATGAACGCCGGCTGCACGCACGAAAAATCATGACTCATTGTCGCGTGCGAGTGAGAACGCGGAACAACAGAGAGGCACGATCTGCCTAAGCGTTCGGCTTGTGACGCATCTATCTCTTTACTGTATAATTTAAGTAGAAAAATATTTGAATTAACGAGTGCAAATAAATGTTAATTTATCGAAAACATTGTCAATTTCAGTTAACTCCTACTTTGTATTATACAAAATAATGGTAGTTCAGCGATAATGATTCAATTCAATTCATGAAAGAATGCAATTTTTCATCAATGTTTTCTTTGATATTATCACGTAAAATTATCGTCCATAAACCGACTTTACAGACAACCAATTTTTTTTATAGGCATTTAATGTAACATTTATATTTCTCCAACATGAACCTAAGGTAAGATAAGGTTATAATTTTCCTTGCTAATGATTTGCGGACATGCCTGCGGAGTCGGAATTATAACGTCAAAACATACAAAATATTTATTTGAATTTACTAAATAATTTACAGCTGTTCCGAACTTATGAATTATTACTTTAAGTTGTTACTATAGTTACAGTAAGATACAAAGATCGTACGTAAATAATATTAAGTAGCTGGGCAACCGAGCTTCGCTCGATGTCTTTTTCGAGTTCGCCGTGGAAATATGAAAGTTTCCAACAATAAATATTTTGATACAGGATATATCATCACTAAGGAATTGCAAAATTGACCTGTTTATGTAGGGTAATTTTTAATTTAAGTATACCACGTATTATTATCAATTCTTGAGAATCAATAGCATACCAATAATGTTTGTTCCAAAATTCTAGTAGCACTAAATAAAGCAGCACATACATTTATTTAAAATCGTTTTTTCAAAACAAAAAACAACTTTATGGATCAATTTCAAAAACAATGAAGTACGAGAAGAACAATTTACATCGAAATCTTTAGTGTCGTTTCCTATGTGTCGATACGTACAGAAAATATTTCGTTTGACGTGTCACACGAATTTGTAATTGAATTCGTGTTTCATTGGTATGTAAATAAAAGCAGGCTCGGCGATGGGAGGTCCCGTACACACGACACGTGAATCCGGTTTATTACTAATTGCCGAAATCCAACGCAGACGCCGCCCCGCTAAAAGTGTATCGAAGCCGTAACCCTAAAGGTTTTACGGCGCGAAACGGCCCGAAGCGCAAACAGAATTAATTACACGCGAGAGCCGAAGAAAGCGCCCGCGGAGGCCGGCGCGCGCGCCCCCGGCAGGTGGAGTCGCCGGATCTCTATCTCGCAACGACGACGTCGTTTCCCGTTTATTGGTCGTTCCGACGTCACGTCTGACTCACGGCCGCCCCACGACGCCCCGCCGCATCTAACATTTATATCTGTACGCACTCGTCGGCGCGTCTCGTTACTCGCTATTGTTATGTCTGCGCGGAGCTGTTGCGCGACGGGCTGTGCCCATGATTCGATCCGCTACGTGGATGAATTCAATTGACTGCGAATCGCACCCTGATGTGACCAGAGTATCCATTACTATGACTTTAGTGGCGAAAATGCATCACTAGTTAGTAAAGTGCCACAAAATGGCAACTGCAGTTTTGAAAATTCGATGTGTTTAAGACTTTCATTAACGCGGAAACTAATAAATAAATCGTATCAAGCAACTTTTGATCCACAACAGGCACAAATCAAGTAAGGACATCTGAGTGGCCGAGCCTTAACTTACCTGAGCCTGAGAAATGTAATGGCTACCCGGAAAAACTTCCTCTAAGTTTAAATTTGAGAGACATTTATGAAAAATCAGTTATATACAAGAATTGTCCATTTAATAACATTAAATACATCAGATCGTGATAGATATTTTATATACATGTAATCCTCAGTTTATATATCTAAATAAATAATCAAATATTCAACTATATTGTGGTAGTTTTTCTTATTGATCTATATTGTGGTAGTATTTCTTAGGGCGGGATATTATTTAGATTTTTCATTGCATGTTCAAGGGGCAAACAAGTAGGGGCAAACATCAGAGAGTAGATAGTCACCGTGGTCCATGAACACTCGCATCCCTTAGAAAATCACAAGAGCGTTGCTGACCTTTTGACAGAGAATAAGATATCTTAATGGACGAAGGATGGCGATATGGTAGGGGGAGAGGGAAGAAGGCCATCGGAATTCTCATCCACTGGACGAAACGCTACAGAGGAAGCTACTTCGCGTCAGCATTCAGTGAGAGTGTAGTTTTACTGTCAAGGGGGCCTATTTAAAAGGTAAAGTCACACTGTTGCCAACTTGGCCGTAGCACAATAATGGGCCCGCTCGAGTTAAATGCTATACTCTCAGAGAATACAAACGTAAAATAACAGTTTCCGCTGTTGCATTTGATCCAGTTAGTAAGAGTTTCGGTGGCTCCCTCCTCTCCATCACCCCATTTCCTTTTCATCAGTCCCCCCTTCATCAGATATCCTGCTCTTACCCACAATAACGGCAACGCTCTAGTGACTCCCATGGGTTGCGACTGTCCATGGGAAGCGATGACCACCTACTCTCTGATGGCTGACATACTCGTGTGTCCCTCAAAAATACTATATTACATTAGGTCGGGGAAAAAGGTTTTTCGTATTTTGTAAGGAAAAAGTTGCAGTAAAATATCTTTGGTTGTGCTGTTTGTATCTGGTTAGTTTTAATACAATTAAATAGCTGACATTTTATAAAAGAAAAATGAGTAAAAACGGTGACCTGACATTTTTCTATAGTTTTTCTGCTCACTGAAATGAGTGAATTTAACATAAAAATTTCGTAACGTAGAAATTTCGATATGTTTTGAAGTTTTATTACAAAAAAAGTAAAAATGCGACAGGAGCCGTGAAAAAAAATTGTGACTTTTATAGACCTAATGCTGTGTCGATAAAAGTAACACAAAACTGGTTAAGCGTTTTCAGTCCGGTGGTTTTGATGTCAAAATGAACCTCGCTCTGGTCGACCTGTTACAGATAAGTCAATGCCATTTTGGAAAAAGTAAAGCAAGATCGGTATTTTAATTCTTGTGACATAAAAAAAGAACTGGTAATTGACCACAATACAGTTTTGAAATTTCAAAAAAGATGAAAAGCTGGATACACAAAAAACTCAATACTTGCGTCCCATATAAGCTGATTAAAATAAATCTAGTGGATTGTATACTCATTTGCGATTCTCTATTGAAACGTAGCGAAACCAAACCGTTTTTGTAAAGATTGATCACTAGTGATGAAAAATTGATTACCTATGGCAAAAACGTGCAAAAAAAATCATGTTCAAAAGGTAAGCAAGCTTCATAGACTAAAGCGAAACCCGGATTAATTAGCAATGAGTTAATGCAATGTGTATGGTGGGATGGGATGGCCATTATTCATTATGAGCTTTTAGCACCAGCCAAAACCAACAATTCGGATCTCTATTGCTAACAGCTAATAAGACTGAAGAAATAAATAGAGATAAAACGGCCGGAATTGATTAACAGAAGGGGTGTGATTTTCCACCATGATAACGCCAGTCCACACACATCTCAAGTCACTCAGCAAATATTGAAACAGTTTGGTTTGGTATTTTTAGATTTTCACTTGTTTAGGTCTCTTCAGAATTCTTTAGGCAGTGTTTGTTAAGTTAACATCAAAAGAAGACTGTCAAAACTACTTATCGCAGTTTTTTGATCAGAAACCCCAAAATTTCTACAGCAATGGGGTTATATCACTACGTACAAAATTGCAATTAATTTTCGGATAAAATGTTGTATATTTACGTTCAATTAATATATATTATTAAATGTAAATAAAATTTGATGAAAAATTAACTTTAATTTGTTTATGAACAAACTTTTTCTCCGATCTTATACATCACGTATTTTCATTACAACTTATAACTACATACGTTCATATAGCTATGAAAGGATCTTACTCAAACCACCTGCATGTCATTATTTTGCTAATTAGATCATCTCCAAATAGCAACATCTCTTCAAGTCCACCCGAAGAGCTCCACGGCCGTCGACGCGCGAGGACCATCGGCCGGTACAAGCTGTTGTAAGCCTACAAGGCACGAAACGCGATTACACGGGCCCCGGCTCTCAGCCGAGCGCGGGCACTTGAGACGGATCTGGCTCCGTCAAAGCTCAATAGTCCTGTGGTTGACCTAAGTGAAAATTTCAGCTGAATCACCTGGAGAATAAAAGGGAAAAGCACAGTCGCCACTCGGTGGCGAATATGCCTCCATACCAGAAAATACTGAGTTCGATCTTCGCCACGGTCAAATTGATCAATGAGTTTTTGACTTGAGTCGAATTAAAGAACCCGCTTCGTGCCTCGGAGACAATGTTAAACCTTCAATCCCGAACGCTGTCACCGCATTGTTGACAAGTCTATTAGCGTCAGGCCGCACTGAACTACTTGTAGCTGAAGCGCTCATGTTCCATCTCCTCAGTGTGAAATAAACAGATTTGGCAGACTGTACCTCACTAGTGGAGTCGCGCAAACCTGACGCATACCTAGAGAATATAGAGCGCTGCAACGCGGTGAAGTGTTCAGCACATTACTTCCGAGTCAGTGCATAGGTACTGATTGACATCAATTTCATTCCTATTATATTATTATAGGTTCATATATACATATATCGTAATCAATTAGAGAATGACTAATTATTCCTCAAGATCAACTTTTTCGTCTGTCTGCCAAATTATTTTGCTTGTTTGTCAACTCAAACGAATGTTATCGAAAACAAAATTTAAATTGACATAAAAAAAATAATGTACTTGCATAATTTTTTTGTAATGTTTTTATGTTTAAGTGTAATGTTTAAAATATTTCTAAAGTTTCCTTTACAGTCAAGTCAAATGAAAACATACTCTGTAAGTATATTATCGAATTTGCAGACCTATCAAGTGAAAAAAGTTAACCATTATCCATCATACATTTTCTCCAGCCTTCCACTTACTGCACCTCTTAATTATATTATGTTTTCCAAGGGAAAATTGAACCCAAAAACCCAAAGGGCATGGGTATGTAAATAACGCTACTACATTTAGATACTACCTCAATAGCGGCTGAATGATATACTTATTCTTTGTGTTATAATAACATGCGTTATACCAGTGTGTACCTTCTAAAATTTAACCAAATAGTTCAATTGCAATAAAACGCATGTATACTAGTAGAAACTTAAACATATGCATTTAAATACTTATCTGTATTTCCATCCGAAAACGTACGAATAGTAATGTACACTACATTACATCCTTATAAAGAATTTAAAAGAAATATCCTATACGATTCAATAGATTGTTTTGGAAATGTTACAAAAGTACAGAGGTTGTTTCATTATTCAAACTGCACTTCACTTGACACATAAAAGAGAAAAGAAATAAATTAGAGTGTAGTTTTGGCGGTGATAGCAGTTGCACCTGTCGATGTAACACACCATGAAGTTAGTACGGTCTAAAATTATGCAAGTGGTAAACAAATTATATATACTGTTTCTTCTTTATTGTACAAATACATTCCAACACATATGCCTATAATATGTATTCTGCATGGTCGTTCAACGCAATTCAGCTATTAGTAAAAGTTGTAAACATTACATATATTGAGTTACAATAAATGAACATATCTTATGACTAATACGATGACACAGTGAATGTCGTTTACTCATCTGAAAGAAATTTAGACTTTTTACGTATAAATCCATATTTTTTGATAATTCAGAATGAGTTTATTGATGAAAAATATGCAAATAAAAAATATTAATGTGTTACATTATAATGAACTCGATAGTTAATTATAATTTCGTCAACTCCTTTGTGAAGCTTTTGGCTGAATTGCACGCTGCATCCTTTGGGTCGCTGTAATCCCTGTCAAGGTATAAGCCCAACGACCCTTTCCAGCTGACAAGCACCTTCTTCAGGGTCATAGAAATTATTTCCGGAGTTTTAGCCGTAACGCTGATAGGTACGTAGTAACGGTAGATACCTTTCAACTATACCATAGTAGAAGAAGCTCTATATTATCCATATGAAGCTCCTTCTACTTGTTTTTTCCAAAACCGTAACAAAAGCAACTCACGTACGGTCGCATACATCGTCGTTTGCATTAAACAACCGGTGATATCCAAAAAGAAAAGTAACGCCAGCAAAGTGGCCGTTTTTATGCATTAATACTAAAATCGTGAGTATATTATAGCCGATAAACATTTTAGCGTGAATTAACTAATTCTACAACAAGATGAGAACTTCAATCATACTTCTTGGGAAAGTCTAAGCTTAACAAAGTAAAGAGGATGAGAGTCGGTTTTGTTTTCCTACATTTTTCGATTTTCATTTAATTCACGCGGATTTTTCTGTGAGACATATTTTTTTAAATTCTTCCTGACTAATTATTCTTCAAAACACTTGTTTAGATACATTTAGACGTTTACACATGACTTTTCTCAAAATATAACTACAGGAAATGCTGGTCTACATACATCGACGGTTAATACTATTCAAAGATATAAACGATAGATGTGTTGTAAACTTATGTGAGTTGAAATGTCGACAAAATCATATGGAACTGCCACGTTATCAGACGAGCCACGAAAAAGATGATCACGTCGGTAGTCGAGCGGTCGGCGGGTTGCTTTTCAATCGAGTAAGTATTAGCAACAAGGAACGACTGAAATCTCTTTATCTCGAGGAGAAAATTAAACCATCCCGGTAGTCATCGACGGTCATCACGAGTTCCTGGGATCAGCACGAGCTCCAGTTTCGATCACCAAGTTTTCCGATCCGAAACAGTAGATCGTGGGATGGTAACCCGGCACAATAATAATTTCGCGTACGGCAAACACGTAGTCGACAAGGAAACACCTTTCGGTCCGTACGCATACAGGAGCGATGCGCGCGACGGCGGATACGAAAAGATGTGGACGGATCGGAAACTATTCTCGACACGTTTACCTACAACATAAGAAACACCTGCTCGCGCGCCGCGCCGCGTGATTCGATCGCCGCGCCGTGTTATTCCAACGGCTTTTGTTTTCATAGGCTATTGAATGTTGTGGCCTACGCGTATTAGAAATAAATACGACGGTGGCATGTAACGCTTGTGTGTAAATATTGCGAAATGCTGATAATCGCTTTAATATTTTGCTTCCAAAAGAACTGTGCAACCATGGGTGGATATTTTGAGTAAACACTAGTGTTTTGCTTTGCCTCAAAGGAAAAATATTGTTCACATTCTTTTCTAGACGTTAGGAGATTGCATGTGTGTATGCAATAATGTTACCGCTGGTTTTAACTCAACAGTTGTTGAGACCAAAACGTGTTTTTTTTTGTATAAAAATATTTATTGTGTTTCATCAATAACTTTCGTAAAGGAAGATTGAAGTGTTGAAAACCAAGTTATTTATAAGTAAGAACCTTTAAAATAAAATTCAATTTTGATCACTAGTCACTAATAACATCACTAAAACGTAGAATTACTAACTGATTTAATATGATCCAGCTACTAAATTATACCGACGACTAAGAATTAGTATTTCAAATTTAGATTTGGAATATTTTGTTATTAATTACATTTTTTTATATTAAAGGGCACGGATAGGGCTTATGTTATCCCTGGTCATAATATTAAATACAGCACGGGATAGATCGGGATAGATAGATCGGTTTTAAAAACATAAAAGGACAATCAACGCAGTGGAGATACGATCCCTCCATAGTATGTGTGGACAATAAACATAGTAATAGTGATATCAGAGAACTGTTTGTTTTGAATGAAATGTGGAGACTAAAGTCGAAAAAGGTGTGTTGTAGTGATTTGGCTTTCTGAAGTTTAAGTTCAACCTGTGGCATACTAGCTTCATCATCATGCAGGAATTTATAATTAAGGTTTAGCCGCTGACAAACCTGAAACCGTTCTTTTCAAAAACTTATAGATATTCAAAGGGTAAAAAAGAAAATTTTTTGTCTTCACGGAAAAAAAAAACCATTTATTATGCTACACTTATGTTTTCTTTCTATTTAAGGGTAATGGCTTCTTTTAATATCCGAATCGAATGTGACGATTCATAATACCAATTGAAAAAATATATCGTACATATATCTTGGCTGTTTTCTGTTCCAAATTTCGTATGGATTTATAAGGAGGGGTAATATAGTAGGTATTTATAGTTATGTAAAGTTTATAAAAGATTATTTTTCCATGAAGAGTTATGGTCTTAATGAATTCATCAACGTGGATTGAGTAACTTAAAAATATTTGCATTAAACCGATTCAGATGAAACTTTTTCATTTTTTTACCTATAATCATATCCAAAAACTAGTATAAGTTTTAACGCACTACGATAACAGTGGCCACAGATATATTAAAAGATAAGTATGATACAACCTTTGATTGGTGAGATTACTCATCATAATATCAAACAATACCGTAAAAGCTTACTGCCCAGATAGCAATTAAAACTTGAATCTGACTTGCAATAAGTTTGATGTATCAAAAATGAGGGTTTGATCCAAGTTTACCGTGGCAAGTATATACACTTGAGGCAAGCTTATATCAAACTTTCCAGTTTCCGAGCAACAAGCTTGCATGATGTTTATTTTTATAAATTATATGCAACTTTGTCTTAATAAGGTTGCAATATATTTGTTTCTATGAAGTATATACAACTTTGACTTGACAAACTTGCATGAGTCTGTATTTATAAACAATGTTGACACATTTGTTTTTCTTTGTTAAGTAAGAAAGTAAACATTATATTCATATTTTTTTATTATGGTATTATATCATTCAATCATCTAATAATATTTTTAAAAATAATTAGCGTTAATATCCTAATATACAATATTTACTAAAATTTGACTACAAATTAAACGACATAGCTAAAAAATATAAATAATGAAATTGAATACAATAAGAAATGAAAGAATAATTTCATTTTATACAAATAAGAAATGCATATATGTATACACATGAGACTACAAATGAAATGACTTAGCTAAAAGATATAAGTAAATTGAAAATCAAATAAACAATAACCTAAAAATTACTGAATGTGTTACAAAAATGCCGCCCCTGGTCTGGCCTGGTACGAAATTGTCCATTACACTAACAGCATTGCCACGTTGGATGGCAAATGAAGAATTTTTTCATTAAAAATAATTTAGTTTAAGGTATCATTAAAAAATGGGCAAGTTTGAAATATAAAAGGTGAAATATAAAGGGTTTTCTGTTTAATTTCATTTTCAAGTCTCTTGAAATGTTGAAGAGCTCTTGATAGTCATAGCTTCTACTCATGAACAATCAATTTCAAATTTCTTTTAATTAGTCTCTGCTCTGAAAAAAAAAAAACAAGATTATTGTAAGTGTCCTTATACTTACTTAATCTTTAAAATTCAGTGAACACGTGGTTTTGTCAACTAAGATACTATAAATCTCTAACAGTATATCACCATATATTACATTAGTATTATAGTAGTGTATTAAAAAATATTTAACAGTACAGGTACATTTTAGACATTCGATTGAATTGGATACTAAGTGTTCACCTATCTTTAGTTTTGTTTGTAAAAGTATTAATAACAAAACTAACCTTTATTGATCAGCACGTCAGGCAAAGTATCCTGCGGCTATATCACACAACAGAAGCGCTTATTTATAACACCGTGTACAAAAACACAATAGTTATACCTCTACTTATATAATATTAATAAGATTAGGTGTTCGGGTTATCATTTTCTTAAACAACCACTATTACAACTATTGCACATGCCAATATGGCACAAACAAGATGGCGTCAAATGTCGAATCACGACGTCACAAACACCAGCCAAGCACGCAAGTTTGTATCAACCCTAAAACAAACTTGATACTTCATCTCTGAAACATAGCCTGAAATGTAAGGTTACTACAAAATTGCAATAAACCTGATACATCATCCTTAAATGAACAAGCTTGTAGCAATATCGCCATAAACTTTCTCATATTTGAGTTGACAATTTAAATTAAAATAAAGGTCATGTTTGCAGTAAGCTCACTTGCCATCTGGGTGTGGCCGCACTGCGTCGGGGCGAAAAGATTTGCCCACCACACGCCTTCAGTCTACATAATTTTAATGTCACAACGATATTGTAATAACTGAGTCCTGTAGGTGGCATGTGAGGCAACCGGCCTCCGTGGCGAGTCCCACGAACGTAGGTTCCGTTCCGATTCAAAGTTTAAATAGCAGAAGCTTATTAGTCGGGGCCTAAAACAAAAAAAAAACGAGTTAGAAGAAAGATAGTTGATCGGGAGCTCCGGCCTAGACTTCGATGGCGATAAAAACGATGAGAATTAAATGAGTGATTATTATAAGAGTGAATGCGTAAGGAAGACGTGAACAGATAATTGAGAAACTATTCAAATGAACATAGTCTTGTCTTGTCGCTGCTGGGTTTTGCTTCACGATCCCGAGTACCGAAAACCGACGAAGCGTTGGTTACACCTGGGTTGTAATATCGAATGAGTGGTTTATAGTTTATAGACTTGGCCTGCTAGCCAACACTCATGTACGAGGCACGTTCGGTTCTCGTATACAAAATATGTAGTTCTATCGACATCGGAAGGCTTTCCTACTTCTATGCTTTTTAGTGAACGATACGCCAACTTATATTGGCAGCATAACAAATTATCGATCGGAAATACGAGTTACCTAAACCAATTCGAAGACAGAACAAATCTTTTCATTTCTACAAAGTCGCAATCACGTCGTGTGACTGTAACGTTGATTGCGATTTTAATTTAACATAATAAAATTGTTAGATATCAAGTAAGATTCCTTAAGTACGTAAATAAATACAATATTAAAATCCGTATCGTTTTATTGGAGTTCGCTTTATTTCCTTACGGACACCAATAACGAAACGGACGTTCGGAAACACATTAAGGGGGTCGTTGTCGATTCCCTTTTTTTGTCAATTATAGGTGTCGGGAGGCCGCAGAACAAAGCCGTTTTATTGCGAGCAACAAATCTTCATTTAACTGCGCCGCCTAAGGGCTTTTAGTGATTCCGTACACACGCAAACGAAAATAGAGCCATTTTATTTGATTTACGTTTAACGTTAATTATTTCGGATTCAATGTTTTAACGTTCGCTTTGAAAAGTTTAACATTTATTTTATTATGTACTTCGGAAATTTATATTTAATGAAATATAATTGATGTGGTAAGTTTTCATCGACCTGCTACTGAGACGCAATATTTTTTTTATTCGGAATGAGGAGCTTGCCTCCACGCTGGTTTAGTGTCTATCAGAGACTTCTAATGCGGCAAAAACGACGGCTTCGTGCTCGATAAGGAGTGAATGGTACAACTTAATTTAAGTAATAAGTATACTTCCTTAAGAAAGTTTTTGTCTGGTGTTATTGTCAAGTACTCCCTCATTACTATAATATATATTATATATACATAAAAAATACACATGGTTTTTTTTAATAGTAACTTAAATCCTATGTTTACGATGTAATTTAAGCAAACATGGAAAAACTTCATATTTTATATGCTTAAACTATGAAATTGAAAATATGGAACAGTGAAAATTGGGACTATTAAGTCCCAATTTTCACTTCAAAACCTATAAGTCTTAAAATCAATCATTTAATGTCAACATAAATGACCGTAAAAATCTCTACACAAATCAGCTTAATGTTTTAACAATCAAAATGTGATTGTTCATTTGATTTTCTAACAATTTAGCACTAAAAGCAAAATGGAATTCTGTAATATTTGCGGGCTAAAAAAGTCCATCTATTCAAGTGGTTAACCAATCAGGTATTTATAGTCAAATAAAGGTAAATAAAAATGGGTTATGTGTAATGGTAGAGCCATGCTGTGGTCAACTTGGCTGCAGCACGAAGATGGGCTGGCTCGACCGGTGAGATACCGGTACACAGAGTACGAACGTGAAGTAGCAGCTTATGCTGTGTGTTTCATCCAATGAGTGAGAGTTTCCGTGGCCCACTCCCCGTCCATCACCCCACTTTCTCCTCCGTCACCCCACTCCTCTCTCCATCAGTCCACGACAATCGATTAGATACCTCATTACTAACCAAGAGGGCGACAACGAACTGGTGACTCTCTGGAGTTGCGTGTGTCCATTGGCAGCGAGACTATATACTCTGGTAGCTCGCATGGACGCTTGCCTCTCTAAAATGCTATAAAAAATATTGATTCTACTGCTTTCTATTCTTTCTTTATGAATAAAATTGACAACGTATAATACAAAAACACTCTTCATCAGAAGAAAGGGAACGGGTCTTTTGTTTCATTTTTTCTTGTGTTATGTTTTTTTCACTTTACTTAGTTTTTATTTTATTTTAATCTCCCCTTGTCGTTTCCCTCGCCGAACTATTTGCCCCATACATACGTAGTGATTTTTAAAATCATAAAAAAAAAAGATTAACCACAAGAAAATTTTACTGCTGTACATTATTTATAGACACAAAACACTGTAATAACTCACTTTGCCTTTTTTTTACTATATATTTCAAATTTATAAAAAGAAACCAGAAAGAACACATTTAATCATTTTAGAGATCAAAAACTTCCGACAGTCGTGTTGCGCGTGAGAGCATTTAGCGATAACTGATTGCTCGTGCTATCGTCATAGTCCCTTACCCCGTTTCAAATCACATAGATAATTTGCTTCTGAATCGGTTTTGTACCGTGTTAAGTATATTAGGTACCCATAGTCTTGTTGCTTAATTTGGGACCAGACGGTTATGTATCTATGTCCGAGGATATTATATTATAATATTATTATATATTACATTATGTTGGGACTTTTTACCCGCTGGACTTTTAGTCCCGCTCTACCTTACAAGTACTAACAATTACATGAAACTGCTATTTTTTCTCCGTTATAACTACAAATTTCTTTTTACACTTGTAGAAATTTGAATATATTCTAAAACAACACTTTTTCGTATTTCTCTTACCCCCTTATGTGCACTTTTTAGAAAGACGAAATATGCCTATGTCTCAAAAACACAATTGAAATATGAGCACAGCTTTTCATACAAAAGATTCCATCCTCCAACTAAAGTCTGAATAAAAAATTCGCCTCCTTAACTTCAAATTTTTCAAAGTTCTGATCAAACATTCCATCTTTGATTTTATGCCTTGTTCTTTTTTTTTGAAATTCTTAAATCACAAACAGGCTCTTATATTTTATATACCTATACAAGTATAAAGACATAATATTGATTTTTATTTTAATTTGAACACAAGTATTTAAATTACCACGCAGCGCTCAACCGTGAATGGAATTAGTTGGCCTGAATTATCAAAAGGAAAAAATGAAGTATTAAAGGCACCTTACAAAAATTTTCTGTGCAGGTTAAGGACTAATATTACTTAGCATTTACGTTCAAAATTTTTTGCTAAAGAAAATGTACGCTCTCCTAATGGCTTCCAAGGATCCTAATAGGTAGTTTACTTCTTCAATAAAAGCTTAGTAAGTTAGTTCTGGAATTTTCTCAGGCCATGTAATATTTTTTTGTTCTTATCGAAATAGAATTAATAATAGTGTGCAAAATAATAATACTCCATCGTTAATTTCCTAATCTTTTTTTCACATATAAAACACGGCTCTAGTGACCAGTTTTCGTTCACACATAAATTTTTGAAAACTTAATAAATCATCATAATTATTTTTCTCCAAAAATTGGATATCTACTTCATTACAGCGAAAAAGAAAGAAGACGAATTAAAAAAAAAAAAGGCTTTCCCTTGTAACGGCGACCCGCTGCAAAACCACGTATAGTTATTTACAAAGAGTTTCCCCAGAAATCCATTTGCAAGATGAAAATACGTCTTATCCGTTTATTCCGTTACCTAAAACAGTTTTGGCTCGTCATTATTCTACATGAAAAATGTATAGCCTTCTATGTCAACGTTGATATTAAAATAAATCATGATATTCGTAGCCATTTTCGGTATTCCTCCCTCGACGAGAACGCCGGGCGCAAGTACCTACTGCCTATGCGTGTACAGTAAATAAAACATGCAAATAAGGGTACACCATTAGCATACACTGTGAATATGTTATGTCCGGTAATTTAATACTTGAATAAACCGGTCGTAACTTGAAGATATTTTATTCGACCGCATCGTGCACAAACCGAAAACTCGAGAAAACTGTACGTAAAGAAATTAAATACGTGTTATCTTTAGTTTAATATATATTTATTATGCATGTATTATATATATTATATAAGTTATTTGATCTAACTGATTAATAGAACTCTAGTCAAGTCAAACCATTGGACCTAGAGATTCAAAGGCAATATATCTTGAGTACGCCATGGTTGCTCTTATGAAACCTAAGCCTTAAAAAAATAAAAAATATAGACTTACATTTATCACAAGTTATTTTGTAAATTTCTGATTTCTTACTACTATGTAATTTATCTTTATTGTTACATAAAGTTTTTAATTCGTTGTCTGCTTTAAACGCCGTATAAATATTATTTTCTTTTAATATTTTTGAAATATTATCCGAAATTGTATCATAATATGTTAAATTGGCTACATATTTCTTTTCGTCTTTCGGGAGAAACAAATAACATATTTTGGCCTTTAAAAATAATAAATCGGACAGATTTCATTTTGTGAAACATTTTATAGAAACCGGTCATATACTTAATAAAGATCACAAGTTTGATATTTTACAAGTGTGTGAAAAGGAATTACGTTTAAATGTTTTGAAATCTTTTGAAATTTTAGATAATAATAATACGCTCATTGGCAAAGTCAATATTCATAAATCGGCATTGCTGGACGCTCGCCTATAACTATGTGTGTAACAGTTCTTAATGGTTAGTCTGTGACAATTAACATTATTGCTGATGATCTGTGGCTGCTGATAGGGGGCTTCTGTCACCCTTTAAAGTATTGCCTAGTGCATGACTGCATGTCACCTGAGGTGGTTAATAGCGCATAGATGCGCTATTAACCACCTCTGGACACTCAATTGCGTGTGGTTGTAATAATCTCTGGATTCAGTGAAGTCTCTCGTAGCTGAAACCCAACTAGACTCTGAAAAGAAGCTGAAAAGTAAAAGAGGAAGACTTCTAGAATGTATTCAAGGGAACTTGCAAGTGCTAGACAAGTTGAACCTGTAAACCAAGCTTTGGGTACGGCGATTTTCTCAGGAGTGTACCACAAGGAAGCTTGCCCGCTACCTTGCAAGGTGAAACGATAAACCAGGCCTTGAATACGGCGAGTTTCTCGTCTAGAAGTCACCAATATCTGATTTGCTCAAGAAAAGATTGATACTGGCTCTAGGATGAGCCCCACAGGATGTAAACTCACTCACAGAAATAGACTCTGACTCTAGGATGAGCCCCACAGGATGTAAACTCACTAACAAGAATAGATTCTGGCTCGAGGAGGAGCCCCTCAGATCTGTATTTCACTCACAGACATTTGTTTCACTTACAACTCAAATATTCGCTTACTTAGATGCTTTACTCAATGATAAAAATAATTACTCTCACTTAGAATCAC
The DNA here is from genome assembly GCA_005406025.1 of Eumeta japonica. Lineage (NCBI taxonomy): Eukaryota > Metazoa > Arthropoda > Insecta > Lepidoptera > Psychidae > Eumeta > Eumeta japonica. The sequence continues at coordinate 59,622 of BGZK01001789.1, forward strand.
AATAAAGAACGTTATTGAATAATTTACTCAGCAATTGACAGTATAAAGCTTTTACTTTCACTTTATTTCTCGATGTTTACTTAAGCGTTTGAAAAGAAGATTGACTCGCAGCGCCGAGTGTGCCTGCTTATATACCTAACTGGCGGGATTCTCGAATGTTCTAGATGTGATTCGAGAGTTTTCTATTTTTGAAATTACTGGATTTTACGAATAAACTGAATAAAAATGTATGAAATTATTTTTAGAGTTATTTTCGCTTTCAGTTTTACTCAAATTCTATTTTAATTACTTAGATTTTAATTAAAAAGACAACAAACTGAAGAATTACATTCCAGAAATGTCATTTGCTCGAATTTTCTAGGCGCAGGCGCAGAATTACCTTTTCATGCCAACAGATGGCGCCACATATTTAGTTTATGTAAATTTTTATTTTATTATTGTGAGCAAGGTGTCGCTAATGTCACTTTTTTCTCTTTTTCTTTACTTTAAACAGGTTTTTAATCCGTGAGAGTCGGACACACCCCGTGCGTCCGGGCGCACGTCCATAATGTGTTATTGCCCCTCTTGCCCTTCGCACAGGGAGAAATACAAAAAAATACAATATAACTATTTAGCGGCTAAGATAAATAAACAATTACCACTTGCTTAGGTGTTCGATATTAGTCGATCCTGTCGAATTCAATTCGTTGGATAGGGATTCGTAGTGGAAGAACAAATTCGAGGGTTAGGGGTGGGTTGCATGCTGCATGTTGATGCATGTTGCAGGCAAGCGTCTAATTATGGAATTCCGCGAATTAAAATCTCATACAATAGAAAATTACGGTATTGGTGCGGAATTGGTATTAAAATCGGGACTAACACGGGAGTCAAAAACAAGACCTGGATCGAAATCAAGATCGCGGCCGGGGTCGGTGTCATGATTGAAAGAGACATCGCTCCATGTAAAATATAAATAAATTCATTAGAAGCTTACGCGAATGGACAAAATAACGAGACAGTATTTCATTCTCGGCGAGTTCTGAGCTAAAGTTTACTTCATCTCGTCTAGGAGTTAGACTAAAATCGATTACAAGATTTATACCTTACAAACTTCCAAGTAGATATACGATAAACCGCGTTAATAGTGCGTGCGTAGTGATTAAGATTATAAATATCCATCTCATCGAAAATTTAAATTAAAATCGATTGCAAAATTTGTACCAAACAAAAAAATAAATTATAAATCGAACGTATTTAATTATAACAAAAACTTATGTGCCGAGAGAAACACGTCACAACGCACCCTACATCAGCCCTTGGCACTAAATGTGCAGAAGTTTCGTGATATAGCTGCCATTGTTGAAGCCGACGTAGAATTCTATAAATGCTATGAATTCATATCTAGTGAAGGGAATCCTAAAAAGCCTTTGTCGGATGCAGGCGTCCTCACAAAGGGCTCGTTCATTTGTTAAATCTTTATTCATCGCCTACAATTTTCCGTCGCTTTGCCGAGCCACTTGCCTGTGACTGGAAACGTTGTTTAACTAGAGGAAAAGCAAAACGTTCCCCTTGTAAAAATCTTTTATGAATTCAGCCCCGGCCTAAATTGTTGTACGATTTTGTTTTTCTTAATCTACGCGAGTTAATAAAGAAATGAACAGCGAAGAGCTTTTATTTATTTTGTGCTCGTTGGAATTTGTATTTTTTATTTGGAACTTTTATTCATTGTATACTTTTATCGACGCGCTGATGATATTTAGGTACATATTAAGACACGCTAAACTAATGTTATGCTTGTACAATATGTGAATAGAAAAGAGATTTGTTTCTAGATAGTTTGTATACAAATTTTAGTGATTGATAACATAAATCTTTTTTTAAACAAATTTGAAACAGATGTTATAATATTATTAACGATTCCGTCAAGCAAATGAGAACATTGCATATTTAAAGAAAAAAGTGCAAAATACTTAGTGTTCATTCTTTTTTCTTACAGAATTTTCGACGGAACTTAAGAACATACGAGTTACCAGAGATCACCGGTGTTCACCGCCGCCTATAGACACTGGCAACCCTAAAGGAGTTATAGATAGATACTTAGATACTTCAACTCATTTGTGCGCGTGACGCTATGTGTGCTTGAGCTTGTGAATATGCTACTTTGATTTGTGTGATAATGATGTGGCATTGCACATATGCTAACTGTGTTTTTGACTGTACTTATTGAGAGACACGCACCCACACATCCATGCACACAGTCACTGAATCTGTGCAAACTTTGCGAACACATCACGCCGCGCGCACACATGAGTTGACATATCTCTATACTCTATCTATATCGATTTATACTCATACGTTGCCGGCCTCTAGATTAAGCATAAGATATCTGATGGAGAAAGTAATGTGCCATAGGTGCTTTCACTCGCTGGACGAAGCACAACAGCGGAAACTTTTTCTTCATGTCTGTATTCTGTAAGAGTATGGTATCTCACCGACGGAATTAGCTCATTTACTTGCTGCTGTCAGGTGTACAACAGCACAGCTGTACCACTTTCAAATTCTATATCGCAATATACAATGGGTCGATCATACTGCTCTACAAGTTTTTACAGTTTTGAGGTTACGTACCTCCAAATGAAGAAAAAACTGAACTCTTATAGGACCACTCGTCTGTCTGTGCGTTTGTCTGTCACAGCCGATTTGCTCTGTATCTACTAGACCGATATAGTTGATATTTGGTACACATATATATTATATGTGACCCAAAACACGGACGTATAATGTAAATAAATAGATTTTAAATATGAGGGTAATAAATTTGAATTGTAAATTAAATACTTAAAAAAATACAACCTGTACTATGGAGACATATCAAATAAAAGCATTTATTATGAGGGTCTTGTTTATATTTTTTTATAAATGTAAACTAGTTAGTGTTAAAGTTATCCAGGAAAATAGATGAAAATTGATAATTTCTCTTTATCTCCAAAACTACTACGCCTAAAACTTTATAAAAATGCGAAAAATAGTTCTTTACTTGTGTGATACAGGAATACCTATAATAAGTCTGTAGTTGGCTGTGTTTCAGTTTGTTTCAATGTCTATTATAAACTGACATTCGTTGTGTGTGTAAGTGCACACTTATTGCGTATCAATTTATTTCTCTTATTTTCGTTCTCTCATAAAAACAGTAGCATATACCTACAAGGGTCAAAATTAGCGTCATCATAGTGCAAACTTCAGGAAAATAATAAATAAGGATTGGCCAAGTGTGAGTGACGCTCGTGCTAAGAATCCACAAAGGAATTAATGATAATAATTTCCTTTAATTTATTTTATTGACAAATTAAATTAATTTCATTTATCGTTTAACACAAATATATTGTGTTGTAGTGCGGAACCCTCACTGCGCGAGCTCGTCTAGCACTAGGCCGATTTTTTTAACAATACAGACATACGTACCGAATAATAGGAAAAAGTCACACTTAAATCAGAAATATGGATGTCAAACGAGACAAAAAGAAAAAAATGGTGTCTTCCAGTAACATTTTATTTAATGACCTGGGCTATCGAAACGAATATCTTAATAAATTTTACAACAGCATTACATGTTTAATCGAGGAAGTTCTTGATCAGTTTGGATTGTGGTTTTACTCTCATAAAAAATGATTTGAAAAAAATTAAAGAATAAAATAATACCTAAATCCAATTTGACCAGGTTGATAACTATCAACTTTTTTTTTCAATTCTCAACAACAATTCTAAACTGAGAATTGACTTAAAATGCCGATGTTAAAAAGAATAAATACTACGATAGTTATTATTTCAAAATTTTATTACAAATAGATCTATATGATATTCAATAATGTCAATTGGAATTGAGGTGCGAACCAGGAAACCCAATGTCGACACTAAACCACAAAAGAATAGCAGAAGTGTATATACGTAAAAAGTTAAAGTTATCGAAAGAAGGACGGAAATCGAGATCGTATTTATGGTCAGAATTGCTATCTCATTAAAGCTGGTATCGAAAAAGACACTGATCATAATCGATATCTAGATCCAAATTGTAATTAAAAAAGCCATTCAGTAGAGGAAATGGACGTAGATTTCTCATCCAAATTTCAGTAAATATTAAAATTTTAAAAAGTTATTTTCTTTTATTTAAGATTTAAATTTTTTTATTAACAAAATTTTTTCTCATCTTATTTCGTAAAAAAAGCCATTGATATATCGTTTTTTAGTATTTTCGAGTTTCTAATGGCCACCATTTCTAAACTAATCAGCTGATTTAATTCATTTTCTAACTAATGCAAGGTGATTGCCTATAGAATAAGTGTGCAAAGTTTCATTAAGATCCCTTGAGATTACGGGCGCTATCATGATGACAAGCCGCATTATATCCCATATATATATAAACTTTTGAACCAATGCTATTTTCTGAACCTCCTCGGCCACAGAGAATATAAATAATATGATAAAATTTCTGTAAAGTTCCGCCATGAGATCAAATACAAAAGTTACATTTCTAAAGAAATCTACTAAAAACGTCGACAAGCAGTGTTCCTGCAGACAATGCTAATGCTTTTAAACAGCATGTTAACCTATTTATTCACGAACTTGAAATTTATACACTTCATTTCATCAAGAACGGCACTACACCATCAAACGGTATCAAGTAGGATTTACAGACGCTTGTTAACGCGCACAATTCGGATTGTTCGCCGAGTTCAACCGTTTAAGTAAATTCTAGAGCAATTTGCAGTATGTTAACTAAAGCCAACAACGTATATTGCCACTGAAGTAGGCACCGGAGACCCGCCCCGCGTGATACTGATAATTGAATCTCCGTGCCTCAGCCGCGACTGTAAACATCAATAGTGTTGCAAGTTCATATATTTGTGTGCTAGCTTTCGCTCGCAGCTCCGCTCGCCTGGATACAGAATGAATTCCTACTTCTTTTGTGACGCTGTATCCATCATGACCTCGATCCCGATCCTTACCTCATCTTAATCTTTAAAAGAATAATAATAAAACAATGTGACATAATATAAAACCATTAAACTACACAGATATTAAATTATAAGAATAATTTCCTATATTCAGTTCCAGTTCCCAGTTTAAGAGAATTTTGCATGTAACTCATTTTTTAGGCGGCGTATCAAGAGGAAAGTCTATTTTCAGAATTAGACCTCCAGCAATACATCTGTGGAAACCGCATTTAAATTCATGGAGTATTTTTTGCGTAATGCGCGAATAAACAAAGCCACTGCTGGACAAACGATAATTCTAAATGACTGTTTTGGCTTCTATCGCACTTAACCCTCATATTGGTTTTTCATAAATATTGCCCAAACACAAACATCGGTCAGATACGGCTTTATTGTATCTATAGATAGTAGAGTACAAAACAACTTATCTACTAATTTGAAGCGATCAGTGTGAGTACGTAATGTCATAACAAAGGAGACCGCATTCATCACACCGACAAAACCAACCTGCATTTTATAACTTTTACCTTTCATCATCATCATTACAATTACACAGCAGATCGGTGCTGGATAGGGTCTTTGCAGAGGTCGTGGCCCGGTTATCACGCTGGACAACTGGGTCGGCGGTAATAGCAGACAATGACTCGCAATCCATGAAACTGCTTCTCAACAGCGGTGCAGTTGTTTTGGATATCCGGCATTAAAATTGCTATATAGTAATGACTTAGAGATCTTCTAACAATTCTTTTGTGGTTATCACACGCAAAAAACTTATCAGGTAGTTCGATGTAGATCTTAGAAGTCACAAATTCAAATCCATACTAATATTATAAATGCGAAAGTGTATGTCTGTCTGTATGTCTGTTACCTCTTCACGCTTAATCCGCTGAACCGATTTAGATGAAATTCGATATGGAAACAGTATTGGTCCCGGGGAAGGACCATGGCCTACTTTTTGTGTGTATATCTGTCTGTTCGTTTGTATCTTTTTTCATAGCTCAACAATAGTTAAACTAATTTTAATGAACTTAAATGTACCAATAAAGAATTTATAATGTATAAGCTACGTGCAAAAGTGTCTCTGTCTGTCTGTCTATTTGCTATGTTGTCACCCCTGCACCGTTATATAGCTTTGGACGAAATTTAGCATACAGATATTTTGACACCGGGGCATGGACATAAACTACTTTTTGTTTGTAACGGTTTGTTCGTTTCTATGTTTTTTCATAGCTCAACAATAGTTAAATCGATTTTAATAAACTCTAATGTATTACTAGAGCACACAATTTTTTCATTTTATATTTATCTGGATGTTTCTAGTTTCTACTTATCCTTATAAGTAGAAACTAGAAACATACAGATAAGTCTTTAATTTTATTTTATTCTGTCTGTCATACTTATTGTTTGCTTTATTTAGAGAAGGAACGGCGTTAGAGAAGACAATAAGGATTGAAAGGGAGGCGGAAGAGTAAGCTGAGGTGTGAGAGGGTAAAGTAGAGCCAAAACGAAAGTAAGAGAGTGGCAACACTCCGATTGTAATTGTATGATTAATAATAATGGTTTAATAATAAGAAAGTCACAATAAATTAAAATGAACTATAGGTTGTACATTGTATTTTTTTCAGTGTTAAATCCTATTATTGAAACATTAAAAATGTGATATTTTGTGTTGATGTTCGGTTATTTGTAATTCAATTACTCATAAACGTCTGGACGGATATAGATGAAATTTAGCATACAATTACAATATTTTCTGGATTATACGTATGTTATTTTATACCTCCCACTAATTGGTTTCTGTGCAATAATTAACGAAAACCGGACTCAATATCTAAATCGGGATCGATATCGTAATTGAGAGCAATTGAAAAAAGAGAGGCGCAGGATTGGAACAGAGAATGTGACCGAATCGAAACCAACTGTGAAATAGAAAATTTAATCGAGAATGGAATTAGATTTGCATATTAATGATAGCAAGATTATGCTATGAAAACGAGGAATTATGTGTCGAGTGTCTGTAAATCTGATGTGTGCACGCAAATGGAGCCGCGGTCAAAGTCTAGTTCTCTATAAAAACGAAATCAGTCTGTGGCATGTTGGCATGTTGATTTTTACGTGTTATAAAGCCCGCCGACTGGGCTTGTGATTGGTTACATCAATGGATGGAGCCTAGGGTTGCCTAGTGGCGGAGCGGGGGTTTAAACTTAGAAGGAAACACACTTTTTTTAAAAGCACCTAGTTATTTTTGCCTCAAGCACTGAAGCCGGAATAGGTCTATGGTAAACACGTTTTTGCCCTACGACCGAATTCCTTCCGCTTTGTTTTATTTAATGTTTAACGTATTTTGCATTATGCACATAAAAGTTACATCTAATATTGTTCGTCAATTAATCTTCTATGCACCTGTGTAAAATGCGTATCACGCTTTTCTCTGTTTGTGAATGACGGCACATTTTTCATCGCGGTACTTTTACATTAACTCCGTACCATACCGCTCGGTACAAATACGGACCTTAGCTCTAACTCACGTGCCGTTTTGTCTAGAATAACGTTAAAGGAGATATTATTTATCTAAATATAATAATCCCAAATAAATTATTTATTTACTATTTAAATATCTAACGTACTAAATTGCATTTCATTAAAAAAAAAATCTCGTACAATGTATAATTACATTCTTGAAACTTACTTAAATATTCTAAATTATTTTATTAAATTATGTATTTATATTATGCTAAAAATCAATTACTTTTAAATCATACGTTTAAAACCTGATCCAACAATACAGATATGACACAAAAATTGTTGCATGAAATAAAACCTGATTTTTAGTTGCATTGCCTAACATAGTCTAGCTTCGAAACGTTGTAGGTGCATTTTATCGTAATATGTAAATTTATGGACTTTAATATCATTCGACACATCGAGTTCAAACTTATGGATTACATTCGATTCATTACTTAAAAGGTAATTACTTAGAAAATAATTTGAACAATTTTACTATTATCATCTAATTGGAATTCAGCACAGATATCACGCATAATCAGTTCACTGAATAATTGCTATTGAATGCAGTTCATGTATTTACTCTCAACACTAAAGAAGTTTGAAGACACGTACGTAAATTATATTGAAAATTGTATTTAAGGTATTTAACTAAATTCCCAAATTAGTAGTTCCTAAGCAAATATCGGTATTTTGTCACATAGTCACCCATTAAATCATCATTCATCAAAATTCTAAGATACTACCACATGCACAAACTGAAAGTGTAGGATATACTAGAATTTAGAAAAAAAAAGTAAGGAAAAGCTGTAATTATGAACTTTTTCCTAGGTTGTGAAATTATCCCAACCGATTGTGTCTGGTTCATAAATTAAATACCTATTAAAACTCAAAAGAAACTCATATTTTAAACTATAAAACATGTTTTTTCGTTAACGCATTTCAGTGAAACATACGAAAAAACCTTAAAATTTCTATTGGACACCGCCAAGTTCGGATACCAACACGTGCTCTTTCTTATCTACCCAAAGGTCTTTTTAGCTCCTACTGTCTTGTCCTTTATTTCTTAGTAAACGTAAATGCTACGTTAGATTATTCGTTTCTTTATAACATATGCGTGTTTTTAATAAAACTTGACAGCCACAGCTTTTACTACATTCTGAAAGCAACGCAATTGTTCAAGGATAAGTCTATTCTGTTTTTGTAACAATACTAGTGAAGGAACTAGATTTTTCCTTTGTACCCACCTGTTAGTCTGTATCAAGACAAACGACACATGTTTCTAGATGTTTATTATGTAAAACTCAGGCCTTTTTGCACGAGCTCCTTATAAGCCTTTAAGAAAAAGCCAATTTTAACATGTATATTTGATTTGGAAGTCACATTTTGGCAAAAATAATTTTAAAAGGAAGCCAAGAAAAATATTCTTTTTCTGATAATGAATATTCTCCGTTTTAGCGATGTAACCAAAAGCTTAGGAAAAAAATAGTGTTTGTACGCGCGTACGTACGTAGTGTTGGTACGCGCGTACGAAGTTATACTTCTTTGGCGTAATTACAAAAATGTTTTTAGTTGCATGCAAATAATTAATTACAATAAAATTACAAAAGGACTGGGGTGGGATATTTAATGAAGTTGATATAGTTTAATTTAAATCTGTTAAATCGAAGAAATTAATATTTATTTTCTTTAAAGTCTAATATCAATTTAATTTTTTTATTTGAAATTATAACAATTATTATGTGAAAAATTAGAATATTTTAACGTTGTTTCTAAATTATGTCCACGACCATAATAGCATCTTCCGGCAATGACTCAATTAGCACATCAGTTGTTAATGGTTTGTGATAAGTGAAATATGCTACAAAAAGTTTGGTAATGACAGCGTTGAGGTATCTCGTAAATACAACATCTATGGTGGTGCCATGTCGTGTTGCTAATATCAGAGGATTATTATTCATGTTTGGATTCACGTTATTTTGGAGGAATTCAATTAGTGGACGAGCATCTTCACTGGAAAAATTGATCTTCCAATTCGCATTCAGCTACACAAAACTCACCAACTGATGTCATTGTTGAGCTTGCCAATTCCGCCCGTGTTAAAGTCATATCAATATTTGAAGTAATGATATTAATAGTAGGTATCGTCTACATCTTAATAAATGGCAACGTCTCCAGCCCGAACGTAAGACACAAAATTACTAGTCGTCTGAAGTTGCTCGCTAAACTGCTTGCGAGCAACTTCGTGCTGCAGTTTTCGTGTCACTCCAATAAAAATTCATCATTTTTTCACAATGTGCCAAAAGAAGTATAACTTCAAAAAAAAGCAATAACATACACCTACAAACGTATTTCATAAAGGCATTATCATGAAAAAATGATAAATGATATAATAAGCACGAAGAAATCAACATTTTAAGGTCCGACAAAATTGCACATAAGCATGTATAGGCCTCTTTTGTCTATGCATCTAAGACTCTGTTAAACAAACGTAGATAGTGGGCTTTATGGAAAGTTGTAGCCATCGTGCTAAAAAAAGAGAAAAAAAGGATTACCCATAAAAAATAATGACAGCCCATCAAAAACGCTTGGGTAAATAATTAAGTCTCTGAATGCTGTCGATGTAAAAATTTAAGTTGACATGCACGTGCCATCAAAATGCACCATGAGACACTGATTTTAATACTTTATATATCTGCTTCACGGATAAAAAATGATCTCACAATACAATGTATGTGTTACACGTAAATTCTGTTTAAGTTCCTGCTATTACTTATTACATTTTTAACATCATGGATGAGATTTACCAAGACTTATATCCTGCTTCATAATCCATGCTTCGTAATAGACAGGTTCAAAAAGACAAGTGTTTTTAAAATTGAATTGGGTCGTTTATCATAAAACAATCATAACATAATTATTATTTATAAGTTATTCACTATTTTACCTGCACAGTTCTGAGACAATTATCGAGTTATTTACTAACTTCATAGATAAAGGTAATAGAGTGACTGATTTAATTATCCCTGGAATCTTAAAACTCTTACAATAAAAATGTTAAGATTACTTAGTCTATTTACAAATCTATGTCTATTTACAAAAATAGACATAGCTGAGTTTGTCAGTATCCAGTTACTTCATAATAAATATACACATGCTTGGAAAACCATTTATTTATGAGCGCTCGTGAGCCAACTACAAAAAAGTTAACTACGGGAACAAAGAGTAAAACATATCTTATTCGGGCGCACCTCTACCCTCAAGGGAGGAACTTGGGGGGTGATTCTCGAATCATGTGAATTAATGTCTCACGAAACAAAGAAAAGAATTGACGAATAAATGCTTAGCGAAAACAATGATCGGTATTGTCAGATCCTTCATACGATACATATTGCGTGTTACGTGTATAACTATATACCGTTATCTGAGAATAGAGAACATTGTGTATGTTAGATATTTTCCGCCAATGCAACGTGAGTCATTGAATCACATGACCAGAGAATCGTCCCCCTGGTAGGTTAAATCATGTTGTGGTGTAACTGCGGCATCCGACTGCGGGTGGCTCGTCGTCTCGTCAGTATATGGATGGTGTCGACTAACGCCTTCTAGGGTCGAACGATGCCCTGTTTAAGGCGATACAATAACAACTCAGAATAAGTGAGTAGCTATTTAAAATCGTAGGAAGTCAATTTTTAGAATGGGGCTTCAAACGAGAAAAAATGCCCAACGCATTGCAGCAATCGATAGTTAAAACATCTTTACATGTCATAAAAAAAAGTATAATTTCTTTATTATAGTTATAATCAAACTTCCCCAAATGTTTGGGGGACGTTTTTCTCTCTGAATTTTAAATGGTATAATTTTGTTTTTACAAACTTCTATTTACTTCCACCTGTCCCGGTGTCTGTAATCAAATCTTGCAAGTGAATTTTAGACGACTTTCCGTTTTCCTATTTTATTGATGAAAAACGAATAACTAGCTTACTCATAATAAGATGTATATTTCTAAAGAGTATATATATATACATATACATATATATATAAGATATAGTCTTCAAAAATATTATTTGCATTTCTTAAAATGAAATAAATATTGCAAAATTACCCTTTTCGTTGCCTGCTATATGTTTCGGAAAATAGGACTTTATTGTTAACGTGTAAAGTACGCATATTGATAGTTATATTGGCTCTCGATTTTGGCCCACAGGAGAACGCCCGTGTCGGTTTTTGTCGTTATGTATTGGGTCACCTTCAGCGGCGCATCTAAATATGGTCCTGAGACGGCGGCCCTGAGAATTTCCTCACAAGGTCGAGATGATGCGGCGCGTATTTCCGCGCGCCACTTCCATGGACGTCAAGATGATCCTTGATTACGATGACAATATCGTACGTATGCGACGAGAGAAGCACAATGGCGGGTTCTATGGGTAAAAGTCTGACGTGCCACATTAGCGGTCCCCGGATGTTGCGTACGCACGAAGTTTCCGCCGTGTAATAAAATTGTATACAATTATAAACGTTATCAAAAAATTAAAAAAAAAATCATTATCGTCCGATCAACACTTTTTGTATGCAAATTTGCACTAATACAGGTAGGTATACTGATAAAAATTTACATCACTCTTTTTCTTTGAGCTGCTGCAGAAACTCACTTCGATTTCATCACGTGTAAGGTTTTCGACCGATCGATCGATGGGCATCAAACTTTTTCATAGAATGAGAATATCGCGTCTAGCATATCTCGGAGACATTACGTCCGATCGTCTTGGGACCTATGACAAGATATTACGTACGTACGATTAGCTTTCGAATGCTATAATCGCAGAGATCGTCTACTCAATAGTTTCGGAGCTGTTGCCGTGCATAGGAAAATAGGTTTTCGCAACATAGCTCGGCCACCGTACGTCCGATTGGCCTACAATGAATACGTAAAAATTAGTAAAAAAAATAAGCGATCGATTGGTGTTTGAATGGTGCCCACAACAAATGTTCATTTCAGGTTCGGGGGATCATAACTTGAGCACTCCTAGCTCTTCTAATACAGGTCGCGAGCTGCTAAAAACCGCCGTCACTCGATTAAGTTAAAAACTCATTGGTCGATTCGCCCGTGGTCGGAATCGAACCCTATACGCCCTAGCTTGACTGCAACACCCTTTGACCACTAAGCCGCAACCGCTCTTGATTTCACGCTAAATAGTTATTCCGTTATGTGTGTTCAAACAATCGTGTGGGGGCGATAGATTAAAATTACCGAACTATTCGCTCCATAAAAAATCTGTAAAACGGTTGACCCTGCAGGCCATTCCTGAAATTTTACGCTATGATATTCATCGATGTGTTTTTGAGCTCCTTGATTTATAAATATTGTTAATGAGTTTTTGAGCTCGAAAATTTTAAACACAGTTGACCGTTCATACTAACCCTGAAACTTCTTACTGCTTTTGAGCTCAAAGTATTGAAAATAAAAGGGCAGTAATTTATACAGTTTTGTTTGATTATGATCTGATTTACGGCATCCGACACAGTTTTTGAACAGAAATTTGAACAGATGACCGGTTACTTAACATCTTTAAAAAACAAACATTTTTGAAAAAATTCTTTTTTTTTAGAATTTTTTGTTAACCTTATCTTTCAAACGAATCAACCGATTTTGATGTGATGTGCGACGATAAATACTGTTTCTTATAGAGAACACCTAATTAGATTTTAGAATTCATCGGTGGAGTAGTTTAAAAATATTCTAGAAAAATACTGTTTGAAAAATTTTTCTCCAACATTTCTCTGGAATAAATGAACCGACTTTGATTCATTTGTCAAGTATCGACTTTTCTCGAAGGAGAACTGAATAGATTTTGGAATCTATATGTAAAACAATTTGCAAAATGTGATATAAAAAAAAAACTTTAAAAAAATCGTCAACCATAACCCACGTACAAATCAACCGATTTGTATGCAGTTCACGGCAGTCCATGCAACTGTTTGGGGATAAGAGCTGATTAGATTTGGGTATCGATCGATAGTGTTTCACACACACGCTCGCGCGCACGGAAAATGACCGAAATAGATTTCTGGTGGTTTTATGGGTCGTATTAATAAAGCACACTAAAGAGCGGTGTTACACCTTGAGAGTGGAAAGATCAAGACAGTTATAGTGTTTCTCTATGGAAAATAATATATATTTACTTTTTGAGATGGCACATCGTTTGAGAAACGGTTATTAGTACGGCCTTTTCAAGTCAAATGTCAAGATCTAGCGAAAACTCGATTTTCAAAAATCGAGGTGTTTTAGTAATTTACCAATTTTACTAAAATTTTTAAATTTTCACAGCTGAATGTTAAAAAATTAGTAAATACAGCTTCATTTCTTCAATAGTGTTTTCAATTTTTTACATCCCTAGTGCGCCGGTCTTTTCCGATGATTTCTTCCTATTCTGTAGTCTCGTTTTCTTCTCTCTCTCTCTCTCTCTCTCTCTCTTTCTTATACGATCAAATTTTACAATCAAGAAATGAAATTTCGCTTAACACGGCACAAACGTTCGCCGGCGAGCGCAACACACCGCATAAAGTTTTACAAGAATCCATTTGCGACGTCGCGTAATCCACGGCGCCGCGCAGTCCCGCGCCCTCCGCACGGCGTTGCCCGAGCGTTTGAAATTATGCCTGTAATTATTTCACCCGCTTCATTTCGCTCCGGATAATTTAGCGCAGAGCCGGAGGAGGTGTTACGACTACTGAGCGTCTATTACTTCTCCGGCTACGGTCCAACAACTAGACGTTGGAAGCCTCGATAAATAGCGGAGTGAGCTTATTACTTTAGTAAATCTTATCAGGAAGCGACGACAGGATTCAGTTCAATTTACACTTTAGTCTGACCTTTCCCGGGTACTGTGTTACATCCGGTTAAGTTACTGTTCATTTTTTTTTTTTTGTACACGATTTGAACAACTTTTGAGCGACACCTCTAATTTAAGTATATAAGATTTAGGAGAACTTATGTGTATGTGTATTAGGGTGCCTGTTATTTCCCAATTTGGTTTTAGATTTTGCAGCGCCCCTAAAATTTTTAGTTTATGACCTAAAACAAAATATCAGATTCATATAAGCCCTTAATATTAGTATTAACCCGTGGCACAACGACGGTTCATTTCCCATTTAAATAACATGGTATTTTTGTACTTTTTGCAATTATTTTTTTTCCCCCTCAACCAGTTCATACAAAGCTGTGACAATTAATTATTTTTGTAGAAAATTAAACGTTCTACAAAAAATTCGTTGTTTTTTTTCCATAAATTCACTTGCTTAAAAGTTATTCAACGTCAAAGTTCAACTAAAAATATTTTATTAATTTTCTTTGTACTTTGACCAGAAAACATTATTTATATTAAAATTTATTGTTTATTGCCAAAATATCTGATTTCAACTATTTTGTTGAATCTGTTAAAATAATTTAAAAGAGTAAAGTAAAATTTACCAGAATATTAATGTAAATGATGATAGTTTTTTGGTCATAATACAAAAAAAAAAAAATATTTTTAATTAAACTTTGAACTTTAAAGCAAGTGCATTTATCGAAAAAAATACTAAGAATTTTTTGTAGAGCATTCAATTTTCTACAAAAATAATTAATTGCCACAACTTTGTATTAACTGGTTGAGGTAAAAAAAAATTAATTGCAAAAAGTACAAAAATCCCATGTTATTTAAATGGGGAATGTATCGTCGTTACACAAATAAATTTCAATAACGATATTCTTTGAACAAATCGACTGATTTACATTGGGTTCTCACAATTACACTTCATTTATTAGACTACTTCTGATCAAGTTTTGAGATCTATCGATCAAGTCGTTCTAGAAATATTTGAAAAAATACCCTAATTGGTTTCTTTTTACAATAATCTCTTAAAATTATGAAGTTTATTGGTTGAATAATTTAGGAAGAAACATTAAAAATTAAAATACATATGCCGTTTTTTATGTTTCTTTCTTTCTCTCTCTGCATTATCTATTTCTATTATACCAAATAATTTCAAATTATTACTAATTATAATAATGTACAAACCCCTTAATATGAATAAGACCATTGAGGTCCTTTAAACAATACACATTTTTTTTTCCCGAAACACTAATTAAAATTTTAATCACTTGTGTACCAGTATGGGAAAACCGCATATATGAATAATTCTAAATAGCTAAGAAATATTATGGAATAAATATTTTAATTAACTTATGTAATATCTGTCGAAAACCTTATCATGTAAATTTTGATGTCTTAAAGATACAAATGCACGACATTATAATCATATTTTTGAGCCTGCTTAACCAAAGCGCTTTTTAAAAATATGGTACAATTAATACATATAACATTACAGATTAATAAATAACAATGAGTTAAATTTTTATCTATATTATTATTACGATTATATTTATAATAATATGTAGTTGGTAACTGCGGACTAGCCGCTTTATAAACTAGCCGAAAGAATCAATGTCAACTATTGTTATTGCATAGCAATGTACTTGATTTTGAACATAATTTCTATACTTCTATTTCTCAAAAATCACCGATACAATGACTACGTTTTTTCAGTCAAGTTATTTTAAAAAAGGCATATAATTATGTCTGGCATATACACATGCATACAAAAATAAGGCGAGCTGAAAATGGAATAAATATTCCAGCATCTCAGTACGCCACTAATGACACATATAATGTCAAACTAGATATATAGTAACAGTAAAAGTAATGTCAAACTATACATATTCCAGCAACTATATATATACTTCGTGGCATAGCTAGGGGGAGGCGGCGGGGCCAACCCGCACCGGGTGCCCCCCATTTAGAGGTAACACCCGAGTTCACCCGATCTTGAATTGTGGATAAACAAAAATATAACCAACAAAAGTGTCTCGACCATACATCAGTTCTACCACCTATAAAAATTTCAAAACTCTGGCAGATTGCATACCTACTACTTGTATTTTTTCGGGGTGACCCTACGATATCCGCACCGGGTGCCACCCATGCTAGCTACGCCACTATATATAGTGTTACTGAAGTCTATATTTATCTATTTGTCTACTTATTTTTCCATTACCTAAAGATCACTGGGGATTTAGAATGTGGATATTGTCGAAAACGTAGATTCAATATCGAAAGGACAGACAATGAAAAATTGAGTTTTATCAATGTATCCAAAATAATGCACAGCGATTAAGCGCCTTAGTTGTGATGCGGAAGTGAAGAAAATGATGCGTGACTAATTACAAAAGATGGATCACGCCATCTATCACTCTCGTTAATGCCTCCGTCGGATAATCATAGACAAGAAATATCTCGATAAGTACCCTCCATGGACATAACTTATCTATCCATCGAGAAAATCGTTTGCTGCGTAAATAATATTACCAAAAAAAAACCGATCAAGTTCGAGTTGGACTTGCGAAGGAAGGGTTTCATATAATTGAAACATACGTTATTTTTTATTTAGACGTACGAGAAACTAAAAAAGATTAATTTGATTAATTCAATTAATCTATAACAAGTCTATAACCTACAGCTCTTCTTACCGTAGTATCGAACTAATGTGTTAATTTGTTAATGCGTTAGTAACCTAAAATGACAATAAATAAAATACTTGTGATGGCATTGCAACAGGATCACATCACGAACAAGAAATCCTGCCGTGCTATTCTGTACGTACGTTTTTGTTGCAGTTGTAAGCCAAGCGATGTATAATCATGGCAGTTGTAAACTTTCGCTAAAGTTTTCATATTCGCTAAAAAACCTTCATTACACTTCATGGTTACTTTACTTTAAAAAAAATGATGATATACAAGAATAACTCTACTTGTAATAAATATATATGTACTGTAATAAAACACCTTTTTCCACAATAATAACTCGTTTATCTTCGTCCACACTCGTCGTCCGCATGTCATCTACTGCCATTACCTTACCTCCCACCAGCGGTGTCCTTTTTTAAATATTTAATGCCAGAATAAAAATTTGGATTTTAACAGCATTTTAGAATATTAATACACGAAATTAACTCGAACTTTACACTCGCCCATCATGACCTCATGTATGTCCCCATACAGGTGTTCAGCGCGGAAAAGTACTCGGCGAATGGTAGACCTCTTAACAGTAAGTCTCCAATATCACAATATTCAATTAAAATTCAAAATTATTTTATTTCATAGGTTATACACAAATGTAGAAATGCATTATTATAATATTAATTTACCGTTAAAATATGAATTTGCTAATCGTTCGGAAAGCAGTTTTCCCTCAAAAAGAAAGAGCAGAAAATTTGAGGATAGCTCTTTTCTAATTTCGCCACGCATAGCCAAAACAAATACAAAACCAGTATAAACGAAACAGCCTGATAAGTCGAACCGCTTATGCCCATGGACATTTGTCGTGTAAATATTCGGAAATTGTATAATACGCTTCTTTACTTGGTGGTTGTTTAATAACACTCTTAAATTTATATAGAGGTAAATCTTGTATATCCACATGGACCTTATTGAAGTGAGTTTATTTAGGCGACTAACATGTGAACTCAATTTATTTTTATTTCTTGTATTGTGTTTATATCAACTACTATTTCTTTTAAACATTTTTAAATTTTTTTTATATAATAAATTTTCATAAGTGAATTGGGGTGCTAGAATTAAGATTCCAATCTCCTTAAACTTTACATCTAAGAGATACACAAGATCCGAGCTCGTAAATTGCGCGAACATCCCGTTTCTGTAACACGAAAATTCTATGAATATCTGTGGCATGTCCCCAGAGCAAGATTCCATACGACATCAGGCTATGGAAACAGTCAGAATAAAGTAATCTAGCAATTTCCACGTCTGATAAATTTCTTATTTTTAACTTCCCGCTAAGAAAATTGAAAATTTTCTAAAATCTTCGGGTAGTTATTGGTTTCACCCCATTTTGCAAACATCGAGTTCTCATCAGATCTCGACATTCTAAGGGTCTAGGAAACTTTCCTGATCTTGCCTGAGATGATGTTCGTATGTGTGTGTGTGTGTGTGTGTGTGTGTGTGTGTGTGAGTGGATGTATGTAAACCTCTTATAACTTTTAAACGGCTTGACCGAATCGAGTCCACTAAACTCGTTCCAAAGAGTTTCACCAAACTTAGTTTTCCTGAAAGTTTGGGTCGATTTGGACCGGTAGATTTTGAGAAATTTTCAAAAAACTAAGAAAAAAAAATTTTTTTAAAGTGTTTTTTTCAAAATAACTTTGAAATGGCTTGACCGATCAATTCCAAAATCTAATCAGCTCTTAACCTATTAAAAACACGTGGATTGAAGCAAACCGGGTCTAAATCGGTTGATTTGTTTGTAAGAAATCGTTGTCGAAAGAAATCGAAGAAAACAGTTTTTTTGGAATAACTACGAAACGGCTTGACCGATCGATTTCAAATTCTAACCATCTCTTGACCCTGTAAAAACACATCGATTGCCGTAAACCGGGTCAAAATTGATTGATTCGTTTGCGAGAAATCGTTGTCGAAAGAAATCGAAACAAACCGTTTTTTTACTCAAAAAATCGCGTCAAATTCCGTATATTTTCGAGTGTTTTGAACTCGAAAATAGCGGTAAGTTTCAGGGTTGGCCTACAGGGTTAACCTATTTTTTTAATTTCTCTTATGACATATAATTTTGGTTTTTCGTCATGCATGTTTTTCTCAAAGTTTTGGGCTGTCTGACCGCTAGTGTGCAGAACTGCAACCATTGTTTGGAGAAGGGTGGCTCTCATCACCTAAATCGCGCTGAGTTCGACTTCCACTCGCATCGAATTCCCACGAACTGCGCTGCGAATTCTACTCAATCGAGTTACTTCTTCATTTCTTTGCTCTGCGAGGCGCTCTGACGCCGTGAGACGCCATCTAAATGCGTATTCTTTCGATCCCGTATCCTGGAACTTGCACAGAATATTTTTGGTTTGAATTCGCATCTTTAAGATAAAATAAAACTCTCGCTTATCCATTTGTTCATCTGTCAATAGTTGTATCAATCGCTCTAATGATTTTTTTTCTGCCATCATACAATTATGGTAAAATATAATTTTAAAATATATTTATATTTTATTAGAAATTTGGACGAAGTCAATCAAAACGCAATTGAGTTTCTCTGTAAATAAAGTTTTAAACTGTTAATTTCACACATACGAATCATACAAATAAAAATGGGTATCTATCAATAAAAACTCACCTGTGAATAAAGAAACGACATTTAATGTTGATTCCTAAATGACAGTCAATCCGTTATTTTATAATTATTTAAAATAATTTTCTAAATACAAAAGATTCCTTCGTAGATTGAAGTTTGATTGAACCAAAAGATACAACGTAAGTAGTTTTTCTATGTTGCGGCCTACTACATAAAGCTTGAAAAGCGGCAATCTTAAAGAAGATAACTTTTTTCTTTTCGTCTCTTTCTTACAGCTACAAAATTATAATGCGGTGACTGTTCATCCGAGAGATGGAAGTGCATGTTTAGATTAGTTGTTGTAACTTGTATGGTAATGCAGTATAGGAAGAAATTGTATATTTGTGATTAAATAAATTGTCTATTAGAAAGTAACCTGAACTAATTGACTAAAGCGCTGATTGTTTGATTAATAATTATCTTTCGCTATAAGAGATTTTGAAAATTCATGCTCTATATTTATTACTATTTTTACCTTAGTGTACATGTATTAAATAGGAATATGTTACTTAGATGTTTTCTTTGTAACTGTAACGTCCTTGATCAGTCTCAACAAATAACAATTTGTTAACGTAGTCTAATTTTTAGCATAATTTTAAAGGGAAGACTCGGACCTGTATGCATATAGGTATACTAATAATTCAAAATAAAAATCTTTATACTAAAACAGCCCTTTTTAAATGTTCATTTTTAAATATAAATTTAATAATTATGAATAATTTAGAAACCTCAAAGTGTGTACAATACTGCTGTAAATGAAACGATATTTTGACTCTGTTATTATACATATATCATACTAATATTATAAATGTGAATGTAAGTTTGTTTGTTACGCTTTCACGCCAAAACTACTCAACCGGTTATCATGAAACTTTGTACATATTGTCTTGAAAGTATTAGAAGTAACATAGAATACTTTTTATTATAAAAAAAATATCATATACTTTCGTATCTATCTATCCTTACAAACTATAGCATTTATAATACCTACAATACATATTAGTAAGATCATCATAAATAATACTTAGATCCAATTTACATACATTACACAATATAACTGTTCGAACGCTTTTAACTGGAGAATGGCTGGACCGATTTTCATGTTTAATTTGTTGGATTTATCTCCGTCCCGAATAGCAAAATAATAGAAAAACATTGAAAAATTGACAAAAAAAGAAAACGCTCTCTATCGTCATTATCACAATTTTCCTTCACCATGCGGGTGAAACCGTGGGGTACCGCTAGTATATATATATATATATATCTACCCTCCCCTCTTCTCTAGGGTACCACACCTCCTTGCAATCTATCTCGGTAATGGGTGGTTCTAGAATTTTGAGATTGGGCTCGTTTGAATCAGTATTAGAAGAGGAAAGTTTTGGCCACACCGAATTATTAAATTTCCTGTCATCAAGTAGGTAACCATACACTAACCTACTTGGAGACAAAAAAAGATCGAAAAAGATAAAAATTTAAGAGTGCAAGGTCCGAGATATATGGTGAAAGCATTAACTCTTTCCAACGGAATTCTCTCAATATTTGCTCAGGGGCTAAACATGTGTGTTGTCTGACGTTATCATGGTGAGAAACCACACCGTTTCTGTTGATTAATTCCGTCCGTTTTGTCTCTACTTCTCGCTTGAGTTTCATAAGCAGTTGGCAGTAGAAATCTGATTAGATGGTTTCGTTCGGCGATAAAAGCTCATGATGAATAATGCACTTTCAATCCCACCATATACATAGGCATCAACTTATTACGAGTGAATCCGGGTTTCGCTATAGTTTGTAGAACTTACTTGCATTTCGACCATGATCTTTTCGCACGTTCTTGTCGTAGATAGTTCATTTTTCATCACCAGTGATCGATATTTTCATTTTCATGAATCATTAAATTTCTTTTTGTGAGTTTGTGTGAGTCCAAGAATCGAGCTTTTTTGTATATCCAGATTTTTTTGAATGGATCAAAACTGTTTTGTGGTCAATCTCTATTTCTTCAGCTATGTTGTAAGAACTAATATGCGAATCATGCTCTACTCTTTCCAAAATAGTACCGTACTGACTTTATCCGTAACAGGTCGAGCAGAGCGAGGTTCATTTTGACATCAAAATTACAGGAATGAAAACGCAAGAACCAGTTTTATGCTATGCCGACTCTACATTAGGTCCATAAATGTCACAAATTTTTTTTTGCAGCTTGTTTTTAATTTTTCTCTTAGTTGAAATAACATTTCAAAATGTATTGATTTGTATGTTAGATTCACTTATTTTGGTGGACAGAAAAACAATAAAAATTTAGCGAGACAATGTTTCAATTTTTATTTTTTTAATTTCATCTATTTAATGGTATCAATACTAACCAGTTGCAAACAGCACAACCGAAACAATTTTACTGCAAATTTTTACTTATAAATTGGAAAAAACTTTTTCCCTTACCTAGTATAATATACGCTCTATTTTCGTTGGGCCCATTTCAAAACGTGCAATCCAATCGTTTCCTGTTTACGCCGTCTATGCGCGGATGATTATATTTAAACAACTCGCAAACCGACGCGGAATAATCCGGCGGGAGGCGCCGAAGCACTGAAATAATTTCGAGTAAACCGAATGAAAATGATTTCGTCGGCGGCGAGCGGAGCGGGTCCCTTTGTGGCGCGCAGGAGACGCGAGCGGCCGCGAATGTTTGCCCGCCGCAAACAATGAGCCCGCAATTTGCGGCGACGGTCGCTTTGTTGATGCGAATCAAAACGCTAACAAAATAGGGAGCGGGGACCCGCGCCCTGTGCCTTCTTTCCTTACCGAGGGCACTCGGGCCCGAACTACTTCTACGTCGGACTACTTACTTCTGTTCGATATGTTGACGTGTATTTTCGCCTTGTCTATAGTTCCAGGATTGGAAATACAGACTATTACAGCCGTAATATCTTGAAATTCGAGCTCGCATTACCATAATAGTAGCCAATACAGGAATAGTCACAAGGGTTAAAAACTCCTGTGGCTACAATTTGATGGCTGAAGTTTGTAGCTGTCGTTGCATCTTTATAGAAGAAGCGTATATTATTAGATGGGGTAATGTTTTGTCCTACAAGCATTCGTGGTAGTAAACTAAACTTCGAAACTCATGCTTTAAGAAAGCACATAATCTCACAATCATGACAGGATTGTAATAAAATTATTGCTAGTTTATTTGATATAAATTTCATTCTTCATTCAATGCACAAAATGTACTAAATTTGGCTTCTGTTGAGCAATTTTATCTCGTTAAACTGTTAATATTTTATTAAATTTTTAAGCTTATTATGAAACACTTCAATAATCGCCTTCATTGTAATATTTAACATTGTATTTCACTACTGGGGATGAATTTATTAAAGAATACTTTAAATACAGGCTCAGGATATCTATTATAAAATTCATTTAATATAAAGTACCTGTAGTTATACTTTATTATACGGTAATTTCAAAGCTATCATTAGTCTTATTTCGTAAAAATCGTAGTTCAAATCAACGCAATAATACATTATTTTTTATACAAACACATGAATTAAAAGGCCGGCAAGCGTAGCAGTATTCGAAAGTAACTATTTTATCGAGTACAAGTACGATAAGTTTGCAGAAAAAACGACTGAACACCCCTTGTTATGTACATTTACTAAATGGAACCGCGGTACCGATGATATAACCCGTAGGCACAACCTCTCTTTCGATTCTATTACAAGTTGCAGAGAATGGATTTCAGATCAATCAAATCGAATTAAATCAAAAATTTCTTCATGTCGTAGATAATGGAATTACACTTGAAATACTTCATTAATGAATTCTTTTCGACATTACTGCCTATTCCAAATGCTGATTCACTTTTAGACGAATGGACAAGAAAGTCAAGGATTGCTCTTTTTTGCTCATGGACACAAAATATTGAGTGATGAATAAAATTAGTACAACACTTAGAAATAACATGAAACAACCTGATAGCTGAACAGTTCAATCCCATGGATTTTTTTTCATTGAGATATTCAGACATGATATAACAGCCCTTGCCACATAACTTTCTTTTAACAAAACGCTTAAATCCATAAAATGGTAAATTTTAAATTTCAGCTGGGTTTTATTATAAAAGCACATACATAATTAGCCTTTGAATGATTTTGTTAATTTTACTGAGTCGGGTTTTATGAGGAATAAAGTCGTTATATGCTAAGTGTTAATATTATGGATGTCTCTTATTTTTTGGAACTATTCTATATTTCTCTTGACATATATTGGGTGTTTGTATATGTATTGTGATGCTAAAGATATTCATTTCCTTAAATTTTCTCTGAGATATGCCATTGGTCTCAAATTATAAACAGCACGAATAGCTCGCTTCGACAGCATGATATTAACATCAGCTGCGTAACCCCATTATAAAATTCCATAGGTTATGAGACTACCCGACATGATCTAACTAGATGACCCATACCTATGATAAATAAAAATCTGGGAATGTTTTACACACTATATTTTTATATAGTGTAGTTTATGTCACGTTCCATATTTGTAAATAAAAATATAACAGTATTTTAATTTTGTATCTTAGCTTGTCATGGGATCTGTACATATTCACACTTATCGCCGTAACTACCTACCTCCGTGTTACGTTCTCTCACTTCCATCAGGAAAAATAAATCTCACAGGAAAATTATTTTTCTGATCGCCACGACAAGCTCCGCCCTACCAGATGGATGGGATTGGTGATTTTACACATCTGAATCAGTTGCCAACTCGGTTCTAACGACTTCTATATTCGTGCCTACAATAACTTCATATCTCACCTTAATGCTTTTTATGATAATTCATGCACATATAGTTAAATTAGACTACAGACTACCTTAGACTACATACAGGCTAGTGTAGTGAATACGGTGCATACGAGACACGCTAGTATAAAACATTCAGAAAATAACACCGCTACAAGCGTACTATGTCGATCCACCTTTGATGCATGACATGCTTTGCGAATACATTAATTTACGTCTTTATTATCTAATCCGGCATTACATCCGTCCTAACATACAACGCGATCAAATATTAAGTATGTTTTTTGACGGTAGGCTAATGCCTCCCATTCATCCACAGATCGCTTATCATTCAAAAGCCCAGAGAATGTCAAGAAACTATGTGATTCTACCGTTCCAATTTGAGAATCACGTACGCTCTCATTTACATACGGCACACGTTACGCGTCTAAGTTACTACAACCGCCCAAAACTATTCTCATAGACACGCGCGCTTTCGCCCAGAGGAGCGTGACCGTGCCGTTCTTAACTCTTACCGTCTCCCATATACCTCGCACCGAGCCGATCACACAACCCACAGCTCACAGCGACCCTCGCATGCCCCTATAACCTCTACATCCCCTCCCATAACCTCTCATCGCTGCTTGTCACGCCATCGTAAGTACAAACATTGCTTTAACATAAAATGATCAGATACACACAGAAAACTTGTATATAAACACCCCCAACCCTTGATATCTTTGTATAATTTAATGCATTAAAATATTTTATATACAACCTTATCATTTGTGTAGTGAAATTGGAAATATTCACAATTCAAAATTCCTAATAATTCATACTATATTCTAATAACAAAATATTTTAATAAAATTAAAAAAGAAATTTTTAAGAAAATTTCACGTTGAAATCATACTAAACCGATTTCGTAAAAAACATTTTGTTACCTTATTCTCACGAACTACATCTCCACATCGCCCGTATCTTATAATGCCCCACACAATACCCACATAATTTTAAAATTTCCCTTACAACTATTTTGGGCTATTATAATTGAATCTCCACTATTAAAATGAGTTTCCTTTCAACACTTGTCAAACCGTCGTTTTTATTTTATCTGTGCTTAAAGAGCTCTGTCAATAATGCTTCGAGTTAACTGTCGAATATAATTTCATCTCAAACGACTGTCCTTAATCCATATGCTTGTCCTCCTTACATCATCTAAAGCCCATCTGGGTGCCCCTCCATACATCGATATATACATCTCTACCCTTACCTTTACAATGGTGTCTTACATACAAAAGTAAGTTTCGGTAAAATTTCACTTCGTGTTCGCAGATACACACCTACATACATCGAATCATACACTCTCACAGAATACAGACGTAAAGTAGCAGCTTTAGACATTTCCTTAAGAGGGAATAGGATTCCCTTTCAAGAGATTCTCTTGAATATGGTAATATATATAGTATAACGAATTTAAAAAGATAAATATTATCTCGACACTTATGCTGATGACCTTTTATGCTTATATCGTGAAAAAAACTATATTAGACGTCGCGTGTTGTTCACATTCCCAAATGCCTTGTATTTAACCAGTCGCAGCTTTCCTATTTAATTGCAACCATAAGCGATTTCAACCTCTCGCAGCGCACCTTACTTGACTTGCCATTCGGACGACATATGTGACTACATGTTTTTATTAAAAAAAAATGAACTAAACGTAAATCTATCTGAATATGATATGTCATGTATATCATTTTTAATATTTAAGAATTTATTATACTAAATAGTTTCTACACTTTTACCGTCTTTATTGATATTTTATAAAAACGCTGAGATTATATCGAAACCAATCCTAATACGACTTACAAAATGTTTCAAAAGTTACATATTCCAGGATTTCCAAGCTGAATTCGAGTAATATATAAATTTAGGGAAAAGGTTTTTTTGTATTCTATACACAAATTTAATTATAACACATAAATATGTACGTTTGACATTTTATTGAATAACTTATTGCTATTTTGTAGGTAGTGACATAATCCGATCCGATAATGCAAATTTTGGGACTTCTGTTCAAACCTGTGGCAAATAGTTTTGACAATCACCTTGACACCTAACCTAACCTAACACTATCTAAAAATTTAAACACTATGTGTCAAACACTACGTGAAGAGACCGAAACAGATAAAAATCGGAGGATGCTACATTAAAGCTATATGGTGAATGCATTAATACTTCCTAAGCAAACTCTCTCATTATTTGCTGAGTGATTAACGATGTATGTGGTCTGGCGTTTTCATGATGAAAAACCACATCCTATCTGTTGATCAATCCGGCCGTTTTCTCTCTACTTCTTTCTTAAGTCTCAACAGCTGATGGCAGTAGAGGTACAAATTGATGCTTTTGCCTGGTAGTAAAAACTCATAATGCATAATATATTTCCAATCCCACCATACCAATAGCATCAACTTCTTGCGAGTTAATACGGTTTGCGCTGTAGTCTGTGGCGCTTGCATGCCTTTTGACCATGTTTTTTTTTTCAGACGTCCTTGTAGTACGTAGTCCATTTTTCATTGCCAGAGATCAATCTTTTCAAAAACGATTCGGTTTTATTACATTTAAATAGATAATCTTAAATAAGTACACGATTCATTAGATTTCTTTCAGTGAGTTCGTGTAGGACCTAAAAATCGAGCTTTTTTTGTGTGTCCATCGGTTTTCAAATGAGTTAAAACTGTTTTGTGGTTAATGTCCAGCTCTTTAGCTATGTTATAAGAACTAATACGCCGATCTTGCCCTAATTTTTCTAAAATGGCAACAACTTTATTTGTAAGAGGTCGACCAGAGCGAGGTTCATCTTTGACATCTAATTTACAGGACTGAAAACGCTTGCACTAGTTTTGTACTACTTTTGCCGACACTGAACACTGAACCGAATGTTCATAAAGGTCACAAAGTTTTTTCGCGGCTTATGTTGCCATTTTCTCTTTTTTGTAATAAAAATTCAAAATAAATCAAATTTCTGCTTTAGATCAACTCATTTTGGTGGACAAAAAACCATGGAAAAATGGCGGGACTCCGATTTTACCTGTACAAAATTAACCAAATAAAAACAACACAACTAAAGAGATCTCAGTACAATCTCATTAGTTGTGCTGTTTTTATTTGTTATAACTTTTTACTTACAAAATACGAAAAATCTTTTTCCTCAACCTAATATAACTTTAAGTGTTAATAACTAGCGTTTATAATACCCAGTAGTCAAAATTAATTCTTTGATTTTTCCCTATTTTAACATTATCTAGTTTCTTTTGTCAAAAAATATATCATCATACAATTTTTTTTTCGAATCTTTTTTATTACGTTTTTTTATTCAATTTGGAAACGCTCGCAGCTAGTGGTTACAAATACATCATCAGTGTACGCTGTTTGTCTTAATTTCCTACAATGTCTATGAAATTTAAAATTCAATATTAGTAACAATTGAAAAAGCAATACACAATAATGACATATTGGTACACGCTCACAGCTAAGATAGAGGTAATCATGTGTTAATATCCATTAGAAGTGACAAGTGAGAGACATAGCCAATTTTAAATGCTTAAATCTACTGAATATTGTGTAAAGATTGTAGATTGTAAACCTAAGAAGCGTGAAATATGACAAATAGAGACTTGTAAATAAAAGCTTCAACTCTACGCCGAAGGTCGAGGAAAGGAAAAACTTAATGTTAATAGGACTATATTATTAATAAAATTAAAGCTCGTCAATAACTACTAAACAAAAAAAACAAAGCCAGTTGGCAAACAGAAGGGAAAAAAATTACTGAACTGTTTTATCCTTACCTATTTATACACGAGCTCCGTCACGCTGGAAATCGCTTAAATAAAAACCTATTTTTTTTTTGCTCATTGTAACCTACAAACGATGCTAATGAAGGTAGTATATTTTATTTTTTTGTATATTTATGTGTATATATATATATATGCCAATAATTTGGCAGAAAAAATGTTGAATATAGTCTGTAGCAGAAAATATTTAAAAATAATATAAACCTAATAGTAATATTAGTACTAAATCGTTTATAATTTATTTTCGTAAAAAAAAATCATTAACTGTATTCAACTACCGAAAATAACAGACAACAAAAAATAACGGAGTTATATGAAATTGCGACTTGCGATCTAGGAAATTATAAACGATGCTCATTAATGTAGTATACTTCATTTTCTTTGTAGTTATTTTAATAGTTAATAATTCAGAAGAAAAATTATAAATACAGTTTATAACAGAAAATATTTAAAATGAGGCAATAGCTAATAGTGATATAAATGCTAAATTGTTTGCAGTTTATTTTAAGTAACAAAAAAAATGCAAAAATATTGCTTTTAATTTCATAGACATTGTAGCTCCGGATAATTCGCGAGAATCAGGTCGATAACTGGTATTCCTCTTGCGCATATACGTAAGTAAAAGCAAACGTAACGTCATAACACTCGGGCGCATTATGATACCCCAGTGAATTTCCTGAAACCCGCCATTAAACAGTTGTCGACGTTCAAAGATAAGCGCTTTCCCGTATCGTCTCGTAATTGTATGGCCAAACAATAGTCAGGTCCATAGTAATGGGTCCAATATTCATGTACATCCAAATCCAAAGGAAACTTCGCCTATTTGCTGCACAGACCGGTTACTATATACAAAAAATGCTTGCCGATCGAATTTGATATGAAGATATTTATAATTGATACAATTATATAGTTTATTGTAACTGTCTCTTATGTTATATCCCTTTGCGTCACGTGTTGATTTTCACGTGGTGGAAAATTATGATATTGCATGACATCATCATAATAAACGTACGTTAAGCGAAATTATAATCACATGGTGGGTATTAAACAATTCAATGTCTTTATAGAATCGATATGTACAAGTATGTTTAAACAAATCGTCCAACAAAAGGATCTTGCTGGTATTATTAAGTCATGTGAGGAAAACGTGATTTTTTAAAAAATTCTCAGACACAGGTTGAGTATTTTTTTAATTACCATTGAGGCGTAACCTCACATATATTTCCTATTTCAGCTTGAGGGTCTTACACTTTAAGCCTTCCACGTATTGGATTCTGCTAACGGCCGTAGTCACCGATGCGATGACAAGATCCGGGACTGCGGGTTAACGTATTCTCCGATGAACGCAGCAATTGGTTCAATTTAACTTAAGTTGAAATCTCATTGCTCATTTCGTCAGGGATCGGTATGGAACCCGATAACTTATGATCCTAAGCCGTATACCCTTAACCACGACCACATACGCTCCGAGTCTTATGTGATCTGCCACAATACTGCAACCTGAAAATGTATAGGTAGATATAGAGAGATTTTTGTGTTTTCGCTTTTGCTTGTTAAACGATTTCCTTATTCATTTTGCATAGATACATTTTAAGACACAAAGCTTCTTCGTCTTCATTTCGTGTCGTAATTTTAATCGATTACATCCTCAGATACCGTGTATGTTTCTTGATGACACCGTTTGTTCCAAAACGTAAACTGCTTACTTTACCAAAATTCGTTCGATATTGTTTCAGAATTACTCCTGATCTGATAAGCCGAAACTCAGTCGAAATGTACTAACGTCGCACGCACACTTTACAGTGTTTACGAAGTAACTTTAAGCCAGACCGTAACGAAGGAGGGCGGATGAGATCAGTGCACCCCCTCCCGCCCCCGCACCCCACCCCGGCACGCCATCCGCCAGCCCTAACATACTGGAGCCACTAATCTCGAGTGAAATTTCCATTCAGAACATGCCAAGTTCCGCCTTTACTGAATAACTAACATTATTTTCCTTTGAACCGAGGTCGGCGGAGTCACGTAGGGCGCCTTGACGTTTTCTTAACTGGAACGCTCTCGACGGCCCGCGGCCGGAGAGCTGGATTAAGCGAGATTTTATTCCATCTCTTGAATAAAACAACTTCGGAATAATAATTATTTAAAGACGGCTTTAAAATTCAAATTTGTCCAATTTGTATTGATAATACTTGAAGCGGAAAAGAAAATTTTCCCCCTTGAGATAGAGAGAGAGAGAAAGTGGGAGATTGCGAGAGAAAACCGGGAAAAGGGGGGGGAGATGCGTTTGTCAATCGTATTCAAATAGGCTCTTTGAGGTGTTCCTCGGAAAATTTAAATACGTATTTTGTTTTACGTATAACTTGTGCATACTTTATTGTCTCTCAAAGGCTTTGCGTATTCGCTACGATAATCTCGTGGAACAAAATGCTTAGAAAGTTCCGTGAGCCATCCAAATTTTATGGATGAAAGTTAATGCAGTTTATGCCAATATATAAAATGATATTTATATCGTTCTCAATTTAAAATTTATAACCTAAATCCCATCAAATTAAATTTTACGAAAATAAGAAGACAAACGAAGGAATTGTTCAAATAATGGGTGTCCTTTAAATGTTATAAATATTTAAAACTTACTATAGTGACCGGCCCCGGATTCTCACGCGTAGCACTAAATACCAACTCCGAATGATATGTGGTGATCTGGCAAACGTAGTAGTAACTTTATCTAGCAACCTGATAATATAAAATTTCTAGTTTCGATTTACATTGAAACCTTTTAATCAGTTTTACTTCAGGGAGCATTATGTCGATGTAAAATAAAAGGAGCTCTTATCTCACCTCCTTCCCTTTATTGTGAACATGAGTCGTCATGAGCGTCATGAGATAAAGATTTTCTATTCTGTGTAGGGAGAAAACATATAAAAATTTACCACATTTTTAAATGTCTAAAGTAGAGACCATTTAATTTAGATTAAATGCATAAATTGTATTATAGTTAATTAGATTGGAATTGGTACTTTGTGACGTAGATAAACCTCTACCACATTAGACCACCCCATATCTAACACGTTGACCAGATTTCTGGATGTCGATAGATTAAAAAATAAACATCATAATGCGTATATAGCCAATCACATATTATTGTAATAAAAAAATTCCAATAATCCCAAAAATAAATAGTTCTTTAGTAAAAGGCGACTAAAATAAAATTATAAACAAAATTGCAGTATTAAATATTTTTTTTAAAGTTGAAGACGTGTTTACCATTCAAAATTCCAGCTTTTCACTGAATTTACCGATGCATCATTACATTACTTACAAAATGTGAGTGCGTGTGATATAACAATTTCTCATAAGCAGCCCATGGTTTGAAGAAAACCGGCTGTTGACGGTTGAGCTAGCTAGAGCTAGGAGCCTGCTCACTAGAATCTACTCAGTTCCTATCCATCGGCTACAAATCTAGGCGTTGAGGATAATGTGGAAGTGCGCAGCACTCATAATTTGCTGCGTAAATACCGCCTTTCACACGCTAGATAGTATTGATCACTGTAAGAGCCATCGAAGGAGCACCCAAAATTACAGAATCGGTGCTGAGCTGGCGAACGTACCCCGGAGCAGTAGCGATTCCTAACTTGGTGACTCGTGTTCCACTGACGTGGACATAAGTACGACTGTCGTGTGTGCATTTCTATGTCGACACCAGGATTGCGTATGAGCTCCAAACCATCACTGCCACAAATAAATGTCACCTTATAAATAAATTCGTTCAGCAGTTTCCTACCACCAAAAGTGATACACTATTACATCATTATAAAATAAAAAAGACGATCTCTGACTTTTTAATAAAATTCCCATTAAGGAGGTACATGTTCAAATTTTTTTGTAACCAAAATAAAGCATGCGCGATAGAAAACGGCAAATTCAAATGAGATGATATCAGTATCGCTTTTGAGGAGTAGGAGAAAGAGGAAGTGGGATGTAATCATCGTCATGCGAAAGCGAAAGAAATGGAGACTTAATAAAACGAAATCACTACAAGAATGGTCATGCACGAGTATGTTCTTTTAGGGAGTGGAGCAAAAAAATATGTTTTTAGAACATTTTTCCATAAGCGATATAAATAACAGACCGAGAACAAGACTAGCTAGCGACGTCACTCTAATTCAGGTTTAATGCCGCAACCGTCCAACCCCATTCCGCCTGTCAGCCAATCGCGACGCATCAGCTAACAAGCGTGAGCTATGAGAAATTCCTACAACACATACCGTACGATAGAGAGGGCAGACATCACAATACTAATACGTACCACTATCCTATCGCTCTCAAATCGGCTCGAGGTGATCCGCACGCATAGTCACGTGTACAGAGCGCCGACGCAGAAAGTTAATTGAGGTGGACGTAGCTCACGTGTAAGTCGCAGGGGACCGCGCGCCCGACGAGCGTCACCGCTAATTGAGTCGCGCAACAGGCTTCTGGCACGCGCCGGCCGCCGCCCGCCGCCCGCCCGCCGCGCTCGTGCGCCGACCCCTGAACTGGCGCACGCGGCTCGTGCTGTGAAGCTTTATGGCCGTGAAATTAATTCATTTGTGAATGTTAATAGTTACGGAACGAGTGAAGACCATTTTATTGTATATATGAAATGAGTTCTATTACAGTTGTTATTCGATTGTGTGTGAAATAAAGATTTTCTATTCTTTTCTAAATTGATTGTTAATTCTTTAATAAATATTTGATAAGACGTTTGTAGTACTGTCGGTTTTTTTTTATATTCAACTTCATTTTAGTCTTTTCATATATTCACTATTATTTATCACATCACAATATTTTCTTTTTATTCAACGTACGAGTGCACCAGACAATTTTCTTAGAAAACGAACATTTGTTTATTTTTTGCTATCCCTAGAAAATAAACTCGAAAAGTCCTAAACTGGAGATCATGTAACGTATAATTTCTCATCATATTTTATTTATATTTAACTATATATATATATATATATATATATATATATATATATATATATATATATATATATATATATGATTAAATGTAACCATATGCCGTTTTGTTCAACAACTTGTTGGCATTTTGTAGGCAGGGACATAATCCCATTGCTGTAGAAATTTTGGGACTCCTGATCGAAAAACTTGGACAAGTATTTTTGACAGTCCTCTCTTGATGTTAACCTGACACTACCTAAAGAATTCTAGAGACACCAAAACGGGTAATAATCCGAGGGTGCAAGACATATATGGTGAATGGTTTAACACTTCCCAACCAAATTCTCTCAATATTTGCTCAGGGGCTAAACATATGTGTGGGGTGGCGTTATCGTGGTGAAAAATCACACGCATTCTGTTTATTAGTTCCAGCCGTTTTTTTTCTACTCCCTGTCTAGGTTCATCAGGTGTTGGCGGTGGAGATCCGAATTGATGATTTTGCCCGGCGATAAAAGCTATTGAAGTATGTACATGATAAATTTAGTTAAAAAAACCTAAATTAAAAACTCTTAGTCGGCATGCAGGGCTTTATACCGAAGCCCCTCTATTTAAAAAAATCATGGATAGACAATGGTAGCAAGTGTGATAAAATGACACAACAGCAACAACTGCTTAAATGAAAAATAAATATAGTTTAAAAAAACTAAAAAACACGCTTTTAAAGCACATCAAACTAAAAAGTGAAAAATAATTTTGAATATGAGCCGAAAAAAATAATAAACAATGACGAAAAATACTAGTATTATTGTGGAAAAAGCGTGGGTTGCTCTATATACGACAAATGTGGCACAATGCGCCCCATGCTTTTTCGACAATAATACTAGTATTTTTCGTCATCGTAATTTTTTTTTTCGGCTCATATTCAGAATTATTTTTCACTTTTTAGTTTGATGTGCTTTAAAAGCGTGTTTTTTAGTTTTTTTAAACTATATTTATTTTTCACTTTTTAGTTGGATTTATTGTTAAAAATTTGTAATTTTTAACAATACAACAATAGTTGAATTAATAACAATGCTTATTACTGTTACTAAATTCTATTACAAAACAGTAATAGAATTTAGTAACAGTAATAAGCCACTTGCTCTCACGCAGACGATACGTGACGAAATTATTCGATCCTGGCGATCCTGATCAGGATAAGAGGATAAACTTATCAAATTATTGTATTGTCACCGGTTCTTGATATGTGTGCAAAGTTTAAATTAAATCTGTTCGTGTAAAGTGGGCCAAAATCAAGTGTAAAGGAGTCGGTCGGAGAATTGAATAAAATAGGCAGAAACGTCACTATTTAGTATTCTACGTACGATCGTCACTTTACCTACAACTCTTTCTAACCACATTTCTATAAAATGAATGCAAAGACAAGTATTGGAAAACCAGACGAACTCCAGCTGCCTGCCTTCAAATCTTTTTATCTTGACTTTTTTTTTATAGATTGTAGACGTAACGGAGCGAAATCGACGTAGTAGCCGTAGAATATTTTTCAATAATTTTATCCGTTTATTTCTTATCCTTTAATTTCGCTTTTTATGTACATATGTTTTATATATATATTCCATTCCATATTTTGTTGAACAGTTTCATCAAAGCTATCTTTTTTGACCTCGCCGGCCAAACCTCCGAATATCTTTATTACTATATTTTTTATTGTTACTCCTATAAACCTGCATGAGCCAATTGTAATTCTGTAGGCCTATACAAACCCAATGTAACTTAACGATTTGAATAGGTCCAACTAACATAAATTCCATCCAGTCCTAAAATTTTTCAGATATTTCATTCGTCGATATCGCCTCGAAGGGGATTTTTAACATTCGTACCCTAAAGCAGCTCAACTGCAGAACCCTAAAACTCACACTACGAGAAACTTGTGTATTCCTAAAACAGAAGGTTCGGGTGGGTTCCGCAACGCAATACCTTTAAGGGCAGTATTCCACCTCAGCGCTGGATGCTGATCTCAAGTAACGTGGCTTAAGTACGACCACGGTTCTTGGACTCCTGAACTCTTTTAGCATGACATGGTTCCCAGATGAAACTAGTTCTTTCAGGATATACATACATAAACTTTAAACGAGTAATATAAAAAAGAGGAATCTTAACGCAGTAGTTTTTATTGTACACCAGACCAGTTTAGCCAATTCCAGATAGCCTCATCACAATTAATTTAGCATCACACTGCAGTATCAGTAATCAAATTAAGTTATTATAACAGCAGTGATCTTATTTCAAGTAAAATAGAGCACGTCATTTCAATTTAAAAAAAATAAATATCATAAAAGAATCAAATTATCACATTAAAATAAAGAGGCAAACGTGTAGTAACTGAATTTATGAAACAAAATCTATATGTATTTTATAAAGCATAAATACACGCTTGCAAATGTAGTTATTCAAACGGAAAAAAGATATGTGCTGTTATATGGGTATACACAGAATATTCTATGTTACCGTGCAATCATAAAAAAAATACCATAAGTTATAAAGCACGGGATCGTAAATACTAATTGAATTGATTACACTTGGATTTTTTAAATATTTCGTTGTATTATCCAACAACTAACTATACATCGTATAATAAAATACATTGAATCAATTAAATATCATATAAATGTAAGATGTAAAAATAATACGTATTTTCCTTATTCATTGTATTTTAGTAACGTATTTTATATATAAATAAATTTTTTGTCATCAATGTATTTGTAATCTATATGATAAATTAGTGACTAAAAGGGTAACTGATTCAAATCCTGAACGCGAGTAAATCAACCTAACTACAGAAACAACTTTAGGCGTATCTTCATTTTTAATTGGCACAATTTCCATTGAAAACCCTACGAAACATTGTCCGATAGTTGTGGATATTATCATATCCAAACAAACTGACTAAGTTTCTAAAAATAATCTTATTGTATTCAGTTACTCTCACTACAGGACCTGCAATCGGTTTTTGGAGGAATACATACAACGGTTTTGCAGTTTTATTATTTGAAGTTAAACTTCTTTATCGGCGTATGAGACAAATTTTCGTCGTCATGTTTTTCTATTACCCGCCATATTTACTTCTAAGTCACATTTTTCTGTTACGCGCCATATTTACTTCTAAGTCACATTTTTCTGTTACGCGCCATATTTACTTCTAAGTCACATTTTTCTGTTACGCGCCATATTTACTTCTAAGTCACATTTTTCTGTTACGCGCCATATTTACTTCTAAGTCACATTTTTCTGTTACGCGCCATATTTACTTCTATGTCACATTTTTCTGTTACGCGCCATATTTACTTCTAAGTCACATTTTTCTGTTACGCATATTACTTCAGTCACATTTTTCTGTTACGCCATTTTACTGTCACATTTTCTGTTACGCGCCATATTTATTTCTAAGTCACGTTTTTCTGTTACGCACCTTGTTTATTTCTTAAACTATATAAAATAATATTTAAATAATCAAGTGATAGGCAAAAAAATTAAAGGATTTATTCTAATTCCAGTGGATTTCTAACAAAAGTAAGTAATTATATCTTTTTTTTTTCTAAAACATACGACACATGGATCTGATTATGGTATTCATTTTTTTAGGTTATTTCAGGTTAACCTCAATTTTTTATTGTAAGAATCGGTAAATGTATATAATTTCATTAAAACTAGAAATTATTAATTAATACGACTGTTAATCTAGTAAACATCAATTAACTGGCATTGTAAAAAAATGATCATTTAAAAATAAACTGTACACAGTTAGAAAATGAAAACATATAGATGTACATTTTTTTTTATAATATATAGAATTTATTTATGAAAAACAGTCCTCAAACATCAGCAACAAGATCCAGCACTACAATTGATGGAGTTTTTACTGGGTCACTAAATTCTGTGAAATGTGAACCATATATTTTATATTATAGTTACCATAAGCCATTAATTACAAAAATATATAATAACGATAACAATGATAATAATAATTCTATCATAATTAATAAAATATTATAATAATCCTAATAGCAAAAATAAGGTGAAATAATTATATTATTTGTATGCAAGTCTAGGATTATAAAATAGCGTTAATTTAATACAAAATGATTTTTTTTTTTTTGCTTAACTTTATCTAATTTAGTTTTGCTTAAACAATTTCTGTAAAGTTGTAAATAGTGGATCATTTTTCGAAAAATGATGTCATAAAGAAGTTTCACCACTTACGTGTGTACACTAATACACACACAGTTTTTTGTGTACGTTCAGAAGCAATTACTCAAGGATTAGCTATGCGAATATTTACTCCGGCACCGGAGCCAGAAGAGCGGGCGCGGGACGCGTTTTGCTTACGTTTCTTTGAGTAGCGTGTACTTGCTTTTAATTAATTTCAACAAAGCACCTCACACTCTTTTGCAATAATCATTGAATATTAGGCATTGGCAAATTTATTAGTAAAACATAATCACATCATCAAACATATATTTTCGCGTTTAATGTACAATAAAAATGAATAGTAAAGAGGGTAAAATAGAATACTATTGTAAAAAGATTTTTTTTGCTTTTTAATGCTCTGCTGACTATTTTTATTGTTTTTTTTTTTAAATTACTTGTTTTTCGTTTTCGATCTCAAAACGATAAGTATATTACTGATAAAGGTAAATATGCAGTTGACTTATGTTTTCTTAAAGTAAATTCAGCGAGAATCACTTTTTCGATAAATGTTGCTTCTATTCGATAAATAGAGTATTATTACGAATGAAGTCACAATCGTGAAAATAAATCAAATGAGCCCTCATTCGAGTAGTGTACTAATAACCACTAAAGAGTGGTTTGCGGCCACGGCTTCCAACCTGCATTTTAGTCTCTGGTCTTCCTCCAAACTGATCTATATCAGCCTGAAGGGAGACCAGGCGAATTCTCTAAATCTAAAATTTAAAGAAAGTGTGTCTCAGCAATGAGGCAACTAAGACATGGCACAACAATGGCTCAACCCCATCATCAGCAACCACTGAAGATTTCCTACGTTCAACTTGCGAATCCATCATCAGACCCCGTCGTCGAAATAAACGAACTCGTCCAAATAAACCAAATGAGTTAAACTGGAGAATATCATTATAAAATCACATTAGAGTTTCACTAACCACCCTCTAATTTTCTAATCACACCAACTCGATAGTAATAAATTGTACTTAATGCGAATCACTTTCAAAGTTCCAAATCGATGCTACAATTAAAACTAAGTTCGACTTCTTAGCTTTGTTTACATACTTAATCACTCAGTTAGGTTGTTTGTTTCTAAGTTTTATGCGAGTGAACCTCTAATATTAACGTGTCAATAGACACACTCGCCACCGCTCAACGCTTTCGACTAAATACAGCGTCACAGCGACACAGAAGCGAGCCATCGAGCGGCGAGCGGGTCAGATAAACGATCGCTGGCGAAGACCTTGAATTCGGCTGCGCGAATGATAAGCCCATCTGTTGGCTTATGCAAATTATTACGAAAATACTCAATAAGCCGCTTTTAAGAG
The DNA here is from genome assembly GCA_005406025.1 of Eumeta japonica. Taxonomy (NCBI): domain Eukaryota; kingdom Metazoa; phylum Arthropoda; class Insecta; order Lepidoptera; family Psychidae; genus Eumeta; species Eumeta japonica. The sequence goes on from BGZK01001789.1 coordinate 98,461, forward strand.
AACACCGAGCCCCTATCGCCGAGGAGCAGCCGCGTCGGGCGCGGCGCGTACGACCTCTCTCACGAAATGCCGCTGTCAAATGGACTCGTTCCTTGCCTGATATCGGGCTATTCTTAGAATTCCGGTGTCGGTATACGCTTATAAATCGTTTCCTTAGCGGTAAATAGAAACACATACACGCTTACATGTTTTGATTGTATAACGTAATACGTATGGCATTTGTAACGAATCGTAATATTTATTATTAAAGGACTCAGCTCGGTTGTTATAAAGGGGATTTCTACTTTGATTCCTCCTTAATTAAGTCGTTTCCCTTCCGTGCCCGATGGCGTAATTCTTGGCGTTTGTGGTACGTAAAATAAATTAAGGTCGCTCCCCGAGGTGTAAAATCCGATCGCGCCCTGCACATATCGACCGATAAATCGTAGACGTCGCCACGTGATAATTCTTCCTCCCCCACCGACAACTTTAATTAAGTCCCGAATGCTCAACGAGTTGCCGAAACTAGTTACAAACTATATAATTAAAGTTAGGGCAAGTTATGATGAGCTCGCAGCACGGGACGCCCGCCCGCTAATGAACACTAGCTACCGAACGGTTCTGTACGCGATGACATTTTTTATTACTAATGTGTTGTGATGTTTGCACAAAAATAAGTAGCCGATGCGAATTTTGTCTGTGCGGATTAATTACGAAAACCACTGAACCGGTTGTAGATAATTTCTTATAACAAAAGCTGTAATTGCAGAGGAAAGTTTAAATGTACCAAAACAATTATCCGATGGGATAATAAGCGATAGAGTTATTACGCCTAACAAATGTTATTACGCCTAAGAAACGTCATAGAAAAATTATCCCTTAGCAAGAGTTCGCTTGGAATACGTTACATGATGAATAAAAAGCATTTACGATACTAATAAGACGAAAGATAATTTCGTAATAATACAAAGTTCTCTATGACTAGCTTCCACCCACGGCTTCGCCCGCGTGGATAGAACGAATTCATTCGTCTTACGTATAGACTGATTATAGCAATGAATCATAATCCTAATCGCTATCCCGTTCCCGATTTCAAACCCGGTCCTATCCATGATATCAATTTGCATCGTTCTCAATTCCAGCCCCAGTTTCGACATGAGTAGGTTCAATTCTGAACCCGCTTTTTTTTTTCTCTTAATATTCTGATTCCCGTCAAGACCTTGATTCTAATTTTGGTCCCACGGTCGATTAGGGTTTTGATTCCGCTCCTCGTCCTGTTTGCAATTTCGATTCTGTTACGGGTCACAATTCCATTTCGGACGAAATCGAAGCAAATACTATCAAGATGAATTTTATGCGCTATACTTGGGGATGATGTTGCTTTTTATGAGTAAAAGAATTTTCAAAATCTGTATTAACAAAAATACACAAACGAAACCAAACAAAAATGTTAATTTATTTTACTCAAGAAGTTTTTTATCAATGAAGAAATTCTTAGCATCAACTTAGTAGTTGCGTTTAATAGTAAAAATAAGCAGACAACGTTGGATATGAATATTTGTTTCTTTTGTCACAAATCTTCTCATTCGCAAGTACAACATATCACCTATTCCATAGCAATTAATGATTAGTTTACACACCCATAAAAAAACAACAACAAAATACTCATTTTTGTACATTATAACACAACCCCGCTCGTCCAACCTAATTGTGAAAGAAGAATCTGACAAGTTTTCAAACTCAACTTCGCTCCATAAAAAATTCATACAAAATTCATCCCCTCTTAACTCCGACAGAGAACAATTCGGTAAACATACAAAAACACGCGCGAGCAACTACATTAAAACAAACTATTTATCGTATCATATAAACATGGACCCAACCCGTGTTGGTGTTCCAGTGACTTCCTGTGCCGAGGGGATCTCCTCGAAATCCCCCAAAAGGCAAGTCACGCGCCGTCAACACCCCCGTGTGTTTTCCGACCGCGTACGGTGAAGCTGAATAGAATACCAGCTAACAGCATCGCCGAACCAGTTATGTTTTTCAGGAGGACTTTTTAGTGGGTTTCAGCCCCACACTACCCACGCGCACGGGCGCGGTATGCACTCTTTACCTCCTTCTCGTCGCAAAAGGAAAAAAAAAAAGTATCATATAAAGCCTATTACACGAACTGCAAATGCGCTTTTAATCCCATGGAGATATCTTTAAATCAACAATATGTTTATTAATAATTGTTGTAATGACTATATTTCGTGTATCTCCTGTTTGCAATGCATTATGCAATTTATATATTACTGCAATATAAGTATTTACAACATGGATAGCCGAGAGAAATTCTTAATTATCCAAATTAACCCAAGAACGTGGTGGAAAATTTTCTTTAGATCAGTTTCTCTCAATTGTTTTGTCGTATTCAAAACATTTATACTTTTTGTTCTCACCTACGCATACAAAGTTAGTTCGGAACATAAGTAAACGTCTAGCTAGATCTATTTTGTAACTACTTTTTTGTACTTGCCAAAGCTATTACATCTCTTTATAGAAAAATGGGTGTCAGCGAATACAATATTATGATTGTATGTTGGTATACAAAGAGGTTAAATATATTATTTAATCTCTTTGTTGGTATAGTTATAAATGTCTCTTTGAGAAAAAAAAACAAACAGCACCAAACAAAAATAGATTTGCTTTATCGGTTTTGTTAACGTGTTGATTAATTTGTTTCTAGTTAATATTTAGATTATTAAAAAAAACGAACATTTAAAAAGAAGAAACAAGTAATTCAAAAGTTCAGAAACGAAAATTCATTAGTATCCGGTATCATTTTAACACATGATGCAACGACTACGAAAATCGTAAAAAGACAAAAAAAAGTTATGGAAATTATTTTTCTAAACAGTTCCTTATATTTTTAACTTAACATACTTAGAGTGCCGTAACTACCTTCAGACCAGAACACTGGTCTGCAAGAAGAATTTGTCTAGACTCGCAAAATATTCATATATGATTTTTTTCACGTGGGAATTCATGGAACATTTCTTGATCTCTAGTATTTACGTCCCATTCCTACATCACAAAAATTCGCCTGACTACATTCTTCTGGATACGTCGACTTTGCTTCGCTTTTGGTTTAGCAAAGGCAACACTTAATGAACACAGAACTTCATTATACCTATTATATAAATAGGCAAAGACAAAATACGTTTGAAATAACTTTTAGACTAATAACTCGATCAATACCCAAAATCGAATCAACTCTTTTTCCCCAAAATGTTGCCTCATTGCAACAAACTGCAAAAAAGTGGTTTACATGTTCAAGAGAGATTGTTAAATAAATATTTTCCAAAAAGAGTTATTCTATAATATTTTTTTAAACTACTGTAACACCTCAAAATAAACATCGGTGTTTACTAAGAAATTTGAATTTCCCTCATAAATTTATAATTTGATAAAAAAAAATTTAAAAACTTTTTGCATTTATGACTGAATTCGATCTGGGCTTGACCTTAACAAGTAAAAAAGTTAAAACCATCCGTTTTGAATATTGTCAACGTCATTCAATTTTTCATTAGATTGATCTGACATTTGTCAATTGTGTCACGTCGCAAATTACTTTTTAAATTCAAAAGTTCGTGGGTATTCTTTTCTGATTGGAAAAACGTTCAGACAGGCATTGTGAAAACCAAGTTTCTCTCCAGGACATGCGATAACCGGTGAACCGACTCCTGTTTAATATTAATCTTTGTTGTGGGATCTTTCTAAGGAACGGCTAAGCTACAAAATTTTGTTCAAACAATTTATTTGTGAAGCCTGTTCCTTCAGTTATAATCAGTGGCAAGTGTCTAAGATGGTTTTAGTATCATTTTTTTTTCACTAGTGTAAGAATGGGTGAATGGATGAATGATGTGGTTAGGAAACGCGCATTGTTCTATTTCTGAAGCAGCCTTAGCTCCTAATATTTTGATAAAGAACATTTACCTGCCTATCTACTACTGAGGTTCCATCAGGTCAAAGGAGAGTCCAAGCGTAAATATGGATGGAAATTAAAGTATATTCAACAACTGAAGCCAGGTATTTTTATCATTTTGTACAAGAGTTTTAGACACGAGTTTTAGAAAAGAGACATTAGACATTTAATTGTGAATATAATTAATTTCGAATATTAACGAACCTATTGTTGTAAAATTTGGCTTGATAATTTGTATATATTTTTTTTCTCGACATTTATTGTCTGGTGGCGTCTATTATATTTGTAAATTGATCATTTATTAAAATTTATGAAATATTTAGGAATTTCAGCCCTAAGGCAAAATTAAATGATATATCAGAGAACACTTAAAAAGAATCATACGTCCTGAATCTCATATCTCTTTGATATAAATTAATATTGTATATTGTATTTCTATGCTTTTTAATTTTTTCCGTTTTTGAATTCGCTTTTAAAAAATACAACCTTACGTTATTCTACCAACAATTCCCATAATTCAATTAGCTCTTTCAAAAAAACAATGTCGATCATTGGAAATTTAATCAAATCGGTTGATTTGTTTACGAGATATTGTTAGCGAAATATGTCCAAAAAGAGTTCTTTTTTTTTCAATACAATTCCTTGAATTCTTGTTGGCTTGCTGTTTGGTATTTGGCCAAGTTTTTATACTTAAAAATTTTCGTTGAATGCGTCAAAGCGGATCAAAATGAACGACATTTTCAAACATTAAGAAAGTAGAATTTTTTAACTCGAAGAGCTTAATAATTACTGCTAGGTATATTTTCAACACTTTGACCTCAAAAGTAGCAAAAAGTATCAAGGTCTTTCGAATTTCCGAGCTCGAAAAGCCTAATAAGTAATAGACGACTATATTTTTGACCTGAAGAAACTCGAAAACACATAAATAAATATAATATCGCGTAGCTTTAGGGATACCCTGCATGGTCAACTATTTTCTCAAGTTTTTACCGAATGAAACTAAGTGTTTACAGTATAAAGATTTTAAATTTGTATAAAGGTAAACTTTGTATACTCTCAAGAATGTTATTGTTCGTGGGCACTCTGTGTCAATTTTATTTAAAAAAAAAATAAACGATGAAACAGGCAGGTGAGTGTAATCGTGTAAAAAGGAAAACTACATCTATCTTGTGAGAAGTACAAAGCACCTAATGTAACAACATAACTCGACTCGTTTTTTTTTATTATTTTCAATTTACTAAGTACAATTTTTAACGAAGCGAATGCTTACTTTTAAAATACGATAAGTCTATCCGAGTAGAGGATACATATTTATGCGCACATATAACTGTTGAATTGCGAATTGCGTCCGGCCAATAAAGAGAACAAACGGCGGCCGGCTTCACCTCGGCGAGATATGCATTGGCTTCAGATATGCATTGGCTTCCGGGATTCATTTGTGAGTCAATATAATATCGACGGGAACGCCATCCGCCGGCCAACGGCGGAATACATTACCGTGTTCGTTCACTTGATTCCGTTGCGAATCGAGAATTGGAAAATTTTAATTAACATCTTAGACATTAGTGACGCAGTTTGCCGCTAGAATTTTGAAGTTAAACTTCTAATGCGACTTCCGACAAGGTTGCGTTAAACGTTTAACGCTACCATGGAGGGGGTATGAAAGCACTGTTGCTTTAAACGTTCAACCGTCTTGGAGAGGGGGAACAGAAAGAGACAGAGCGAGAGTGAATGCGTGGCACTCGAACGCATGCGCGTAGTATACCTGTTATAGGCCAGCGCGAGCGTTAGCAACGAGTAGCGTCCAATATTCCATCGCAAGAGGGAAAGAGAAAGAAAGATACACAAAGATAGAAAGTAGAGAGAGAAAGAGAATGAGTCGGTAGATTTCGTCTCGAAAAACGCAATTTTTACCCCTTCCTATTTTCATTTCCACATTACGAAATTTCACCTTCTTCCGTGCGGAGGGACTCCACGCACTATTTTTTTTCTTAAGCTGCAGTAACACTGTATTCGATTGTGAATAACTTTCAATTCGCTTAAACACTCTATAACTATATGTGCATATAGAATTGAATAACCTTGAATAGATCGAATAATGTATTCAATTTTATTCATCGATCGCTCTTAAGGCGCTGGCACCTGAATCGATTTCACGATAATAATTAATTTTCGAACGATGTTACTGATCTGAATTGATTATATTTTACGCGTATTACCGAACACGGAAATGATAATTTCAAATGTCACTTGTGGTCAACTGATCTATGTATCTTTTGCCATTATAGTACTTCTAGTCTGTTTCACAAGTTCAAAACCGTGAGAAATAGAGATAAAGCTCCTAAAATATATACAATAGCTCATTAGATTTGGAATGACGCCTATAAAAAAGTTCTTCAAGGATTTTACTGTGTATAAAAAATTCCAAAAGTTATTAACAAATTAAAATAAACAAAAACAAGTATTTAATTTTAAGAAATGAAAAAAGATTCTTAATGAAGAGCAACTTTCCTAATAAAAGTCCCGACTCCCAGAACTCTTTCTCTATTATTTATAATTTTAATTTAACGCTGAAAATAGGGCCCCGCGCTGACCGTTGGGCATGGGCGCACTGCCGATGATGAGATTATACCATATAAAATATTTTATTATAGTATTAAATGTCAATATTCGGGAATATGCTTACTAAATACACTATAAATAAAATAGTACCGAATGTAGGGACTTCCTGAGTAATTACTAAGCCCTGTATATACTGAGTTTTTAAAAGGCATAAACAAAATGGACTCTTATTTAATGTTAGTCGTTACAGCTTATCTAGGATTCAATCCTTACTATTTAAATAAATATTAGAAAGTATTAAAAAAAAAACATGGCATTCAATTCTCACTATTTAAATCAGAAAGTACGTCAAGAAGTATTTCAAAAAAACATTGTAGAACTATAGGATATTCACGCCGACGTGCATATGACACAAAAAACAGGATAACACGTCGTACAACGAAACGGCAGCCACGTCTTATACGGGGTTAAGGATCTACCGAATAGAGCGTGATCTAAATTTAATTCAATGACCCGCCGCGTACGTGCTCCGAAAACTTTCCCAACAATCAATCGGCCTATACATCCGGGCCTCGGTCGAAGATTTACCTGTGCGCACCAAATGGAGATTACCCGCCCACGTCTTGAATGTTTAATTGTGTTTCGGTTTGTGACGGAGGCCTTCCGATTCGACGTAACCGCTTGTCGCGTCGAGCGGCTGCGGCTCGGCGATCGAGGACGTCGCCTTCGAACTGAAAAGTGCCGAATTCTATTCCGACCACGGAGAAATCGACTGATGAGTTTCTTATTCCAGACAAATTTAAGAGAGCTTCCTCCGTGCCTCGGAGAACGCTTAGCCTTTGGAGATGGCGTTGATAATAACCCACCCTCAACACCCCCGACCCGCACCAAACCAACACGGGAGGGTTAAGGTCCGAGCTGCTCAATATCAATTAAATGGGGGGTGTGTTTTAGTAGCGACGTCATCAAAACTTGACACAACAATAGTCACTGTATAATCTATATTATGAAGCGTGAAAGGTATGCCTCTATCTACTCTTCTGATAAGCATGAGTTTATAAATTAAAAGATGTTTATATTATCGTATCGCTATTAAATTATTCTCTGACTATAATCAATGTGCCAATCAAATTAAATGATATTTGTCTCAATATGTACTAATTCTGTTAAAATTTATATTCTATCTTTACTAACTTAAAAAATAAAAGAACCTCATAAATTTTGAGCTGTAACTTTTATATAATTAGACCTAACATTATAAAAGGAAAGGAATCATGAGAGGTAGTACTTTCTAATATCTCACAAGGTATATTAATTGAAACTCCTATTTTTTAATCAAATTGACCCCGCAATGTAATGATTTTTTTTTTTTCTACTGGTAATAACTGTACACTTGATAAAAACCTAAAATTATCACAATTTTAATTTTTTAGACTACGTAATATACGAAAAATCCTCTTTGTTAAATGAGCCAGAAAATAAACTCATAATGGTTCCGTTTTCCCATTTAACTTACCGAAATCTAAGAAGTAAGTCTTAATCAAAAATGTTACTGTACTAAAATCTAGTAATATTTTTTAAACAAAATCGTGAACTAATCTAAGTTCTTGTGCCCTGTCATCCGCACCATGCAAACTGAAAAGAATTTCAGAGAGAGTGTTTATGAAAGCAATTCAGTATTTGCCTATATCCTTATAAAACTTTAAAGCGTAAAGTTTAATTAATAATACAGTCGCTGGCCTCTCGAAACGATTATAAATTTTATAATTTAAGTTTTAAAATAATTGGTATATTGTAGAAGTCGATATTGTTGTAAAAAAACAGTCATGAGGACTGTCGACAGAAGGGAAAACTTAAAACTATTATATGACAGTGATTTTTATTGGATATTCATATTAATTGTTGTACCATAAATTAAAATTTCGTAATTTATGATTTGAAATTGTTTATATGGTTTTGACATCTGTAGACACTCCTAGCAACAATTATATTCATTTTCATATGTTTTATTTATTAACAAAGCATATGAATGGCTGTGCAAGCCTAATATTAAATATAAATGCAACTTAATTAATATAATAATGAATCTTCGTTATCTATATACATAATATCTGTATTCCATTCACTTCATTCTTTGCATTATCGTGACTCGCTTCAACAATATTCAAGCTATATTTGTATTGTCAACCATTTGATGACTTTCTGAGAACTGATATTATAGGCTTATGGTAACTAAAATAAGAAATAATAATTCTGTATGTAAACAGTAAACTGTGTACGTTTATTAATATTTCTATATGAAAATATTAATAAGTTCTAATCTTACCTTTTAGTGGACAGTTTAAGAACACAAGTAAAAAGATGCATTGTTATACAACGTCACGTGACAGCGTCGGTCATGAATGCTTTTACATTACTCTCCATCCAACCTATCTCAAGAACTTTTCACTTTAAGAAGCTTTAAGCATTATCGAATTATATTCTGCAAGATCTTGACGAAAAAGTTTTTCAAAATCAAATTTCTGAACACGTCCATACTTAAAAGGTAGCAATTCTTCTGAACGTGACGGTTGCATCACGACAAACTAAAATGGTTTAATAAAATTTCTGTATTTTCATAACAAATACAATAATATAAACAGGTGTTCTTTATGTTATTAAAAAAAAAATAAAACGTTAGGAGGTACTCTCGCTCTTCGCGAACAAACTCGTATGCGGACAGGTTTTATAAACATCCCATTGGATATTGTAAAAAGGGTCAAAGTGCTGAAAAAGCTTTGAGATGAGAGAGAGCCGGACATTTTAATCAAACAAAACCGAACCTAACTCATTTTAAAAC